>JAOXJP010226359.1:0-11506 GCA_025762735.1 Platanus orientalis | reverse complement strand
TCTCTCTTCTTCTTCTTCTTCTTCTTCTTCTTCTTCTTCTTCTTCTCTCTCTCTCTCTCTCTCTCTCTCTCTCTCTCTCTCTATTTAGACATACAAAACATCTCCTAAAGTATCCGACTTTTTGTGACGCACGTTAGAACAACGCTTCAAAAATGCTCTTTATAACTATAATGAGCGTTTTTTAAATGCTCCAAAAGGTCTTTTTTGTTGTTGTGAATACATTATTAACAATCTACCCCTTTGTCAATTCCATGATAAAATACAGCTCAACCCAATAAAGTACAACACAATAAGATAATGAGTTGTGAAAGTTCCTTCTTTGGAAACTCACCCTCAAGTTATGGTCTATCATACCTTTATATTTGTATCACACTAAACACGGTGTCTTTCTCATAGGATTTTAGCAATAAGACCAGTGATATACATGATTGCATAAAATATAACAATTCAGTGCAACAATCATAGCAATCATAGATAAAAGATGTGCAGTCATATTCATACATCATTATAAAGACACACATACATGTATTATATATCAATAAACACTATTAATACTAGCTACTCTCCCCCTTAGTATATCATATTCTCTCAATGCTTTTTATATGCATTTAATACTCTCCCCCTACATTTTATAGTATTTTCTCCCCTTGCATTTTATAGTATTTTCTCCCTCTTTTTGTCATGATCAAGGGTAGATAAAATCCAGTTAAAGACCATGTTCATTCACACAAAGATATAGCAATGAACATAAATTAGTAAATGCAAACGTGAAGTAGCTCAACAATGAAGTACATACAAAAAGATATAGCAATGAATTGTTTGATGTATCACTTGACCAACTCTTAAAGATATGTATCCCTTTACATATATGTCAAGTTTCTTTCTAGTCTCCCTAGGGATTCTTTAAAAACCTCCAAGTTTTTTTTTCTTTTAATAAAGACTCATATTTATCATATTCCAAAGGCAGACTAAGGGGAGATTTGTAAGTTGACTAGGATTCTCAATGAGCACATATAAATTTAAGACTTACGAATTTCCTATGAGTTTGTCGCTTTCCTATCCTTGTCATGTTGCTTTATTATGGAATTTTAGATATACAACTTGAAGTTTAAGCAACCAAGAATTTGAAAGAATTCACAGATGAGAGAACACTCAATTCATATATCAACAAAAGTCAATTCAGTATAGAAAACTTTCATTACAACCATTTGACTTTGATTACAGACAAAGGAAAATAAAAACATTAAAGTCCAAGCATGTTAAAGAAAAAACAAACTTCTAGAAACATCTACTCTAAGTCTTCTTCTTCCTCCAAATCTTCAAGGTCAAGAGGTTGGCTTGGGGAGACTAGTGAAACATTCAGAGTTTCCTACTGGCGGGTTATGCCTCACAAATGGTCTTCCTAGGCTTGAAGCTGAAAGGCCATCCACTCTTGCCACCTCTCGATCTTCTTCAACTTTGCAACAAACTTCATTTGATTATTGAGAATCTTTTCCTGACTCTCAAGTGTCTTCTTTTGTTTGCAAGGAGAAATTATAGAAGATCATGTGAAGAAGGCTTCGATAGAGCAACTTGTGAGGATGAAACTCCAGGGAATTCCTCTCTCTGTAGTAGAACTTTAGGAGCCTCCTTATCTTCATCATCTTCATCTTCTTCGTCTTCCCACTCTCCCACCTTCATCTTCTTTAGTGTAGTGGCAGAGATATTGGGTTTTTGCCAAATAACCTTTACATTGGATCCCTTGGAAAATACAACCCTATGGTATCGCAATAACTTGCAAATTAGAACACAACAAGGTCTATTAATGATTTGTACATTTTGATCTTCGTCTCTACTAGTATTTTCATGCAAATAAAGGAGCAAAAATCAATACTCTTCCCTTGCATAAAACAATCCACTAAATTCACCATGTCATATGACTTGTCAGAATGGTGAAGTGTTGGGACTATGTTGTGAGCAAAGATTTTGTTAAGAGCCCTTGCCTTGGGAATGCAATCCTTAGTTTACAATTTTATATCCCAAAATTTAAACTTAAGACACAATTTCCTAGTCACTTTGTCCTTGTCCTGTAATTCCTCAATTGGGTAGGTAATTTCATTTTCTACCCTTGGAATCCTAAAAGCCTCCAAAATAACACTAGGGTTAGTATCCACAGTCACCCCGTACATAAAAGTAGAAAAAGAGAGATTGTCTTCATCCTCTTTATGAATATTGGTGTAAAATAGTCTCACGGCTTCTTTGTGGACTTTGCCAATTAAATTCATTAGAGGCATCCAACCTCTAGTTTCAAAATTGGATCCAAAATCTGTAATTTCAAGGACAACAGGCTTTAAAAAATTTCTAATTGTAATGGACGATTAACAAAGAAGTTAATGAAGTCATCCTTATTCTTAACATTAAGGAACCTTAAATCATTTGTTGATTCTTGTTTCCTCCTCACACCTCCATGGCTTATACTTGTGGAAATGTATTTCTTTCTTCCTTGGCTTGCCATTTGGGATTTGATTGATTGAAAGTCTAAAAAATTAAAAAGATTTACAAAGGATTGATGGAAATGTGGATAAAAACTTCAAGGAGGGGTTTTTAGAACATCTAAAGTGTTTTAAAAACAAGCCCTAGCCCTTTTATAAACCCATGACACTGGTTTCTTGGCATCTTCACCAGTGCTCTATCGATCTAGATCAAACCTTGATTGATCTAGATGTTTGGATCAATCAGGAGTCAAGCTAGATTAATCCAAATCCGTCTGATATATTTTCCCTAATTCTTGATTTTATTGACTCTTTTTTACATATGGGCTTCTAATAGAGACACTTGTAAACCTTTAGAAGTGTGACAATCTCATTCAAAATGATCCACATACTCCAATTAAGACATCAAGATGCTAACTAAGAATGCTAGTAAATTGTTTTTCATCTTTTCAACTCATGCTTTTGTACAAGAGTTGTTGATCATGACTTTAATGACCCTCTTTTAGTATCAATATATGATCCTAATTCCATCAAGAGTCTCAGCTTAACTCAAACAATTTGGAGGAACATGTAAGTACTATAGGACATATCTATATCAATTTAATGAGTTATATTAACTATGACCTAGATGGAAGTTTCAATTCCTAGTAAAATGCATCATCTAAGGTCTTCACTTCCTTTTCTTCACTTGGATAAGTCCTTAAAGTACTCGAGTCCTATCTTTTGATTGTAAGGATCATATTCACCTCTATGAGATATAAGACTTGTACATGGACCACCGGATTCTATAATGTAACAGTTATCACTTGTCTGAATTCCTTTAGCGAGAACTTTATTGTTGTTCTTATCATTTATTTCACATTTGTCCTTCACAAAATTCACTCCATAGCCTATATCACATATTTGACTAATGCTTAGAAAATGGTTCTTTAAGCCTTGTACATATAAGACTTCTTTTAATTTGGGAATCATGGATTCTTCAATAGTCCCTCACCAATGATCTTGGTTGAGTTCCCATATCCAAAGATGACACTTCCTTCATGTCCATCCTCATAATGACAGGATAATGACCTATCTCCTGTCATATGTCTTGAGCATCCGTTGTCAAGGTACCACCTTGATGTGCTTGTTACTCTAAGTGTTGTGTGGGTCTCAAAACATTTGATATTTTCTTTTAGAATCCATGTTTTCTTTACCCATGTTTTCTTGGATTTAGTACTTTTTAACTCATCTGATTTTATTATTTAGATAATACGGATCATGAAGTAGCTTTTTGAAACTTTCTTTCTTTCTCTCTCTCTCTCTCTCTCTCTGTCTCTCTCTCTCTCTCTCTCTATATATATATATATATATATATATATATATATATATATATATATATATATATGGATTGCATCATGACCTGGTCCTTTTTTTTATAAGCTAAGAGATAAAGGTTCAATCCTATAAACATGCCAGATTGGAGACCTGACCCCCCAATAGATACATAACCTATTGAATTTAAAGAAAGAAAGAATGGGGGTGAGAAAAAATAGAAAAAAAGTGAGTCTATAGGGTTGAAGAAACTGCTCAGGTTAGACTACTTCTCCTAAAACCCTAACGATTAATTGATTTATTTAAGATGATATCAAAGCAAGTTTTAGATCATGAGTTCAAATCTCCCCATGGACACAATTATTCTCCCCGACTCTTTGTGCACATATATGCACATTCTGAGGACTCGCACCTAGCTCCCCTGTATTCACTGTCCAGGAGTGTCCCTCTTGAGGGGAAGTGTTGAAATATATTAGTATATTAACTCTAACCTCTCCTATAACCTTAGGGTTTTAGGAGAGAGTTAATTGCTTCATTTAAGAAAGAGATTATTCAAGCTCACAAGAAGAAGCTCTAGCTAGTTGCGACTGTTGAAAAATGGAGAAAATCGTAGTTTTTTTAAAATATGTAGGTTTCAAGTTATTAATGCTACAATATAATATTAGAAAAACTTTGTTTGGTAAAAAAAAAAATCGAGAAACTTGTTTATTTTTGGAATCTACATATGAAGAGAATGATTATGAGAAATTTTGTAACTAGTAAGAATTATACTTCTTTTAAGAAACCATGTAAATTACATCCATTGCTCCTTAGAGACACATAAATGAGTGGATCGGGTCATGATTGGATCTAATGGAGTCCATCCATAATCATATGATTATAATCAAATAGAGATGTATAGATCTAGACCAGCCCCATTAAACCTATATACTGGTCCCAGACCACAGATCATCCGATCAACTTGAGAACCTTGGTTCAACCCAATCCACTGAAGACCTTCTACCTACTAAGAACAATCGCATAGATATATAACTAGTATTACGAAAAATTTTTACTTCTTTCAATCAAGAAGAGTTTTAAACCCGATTCCACTAAATTCCACTAACCCTCCTGAATTGAAAATCAAAGTTGTCTTAGAATGTAAATATTGATTTTAATATTATTGAACTAATTTCAGCATCTAACTTTTGTAAATCTCTATGTAATATATTCAGGTTGTCACAAGAACGTTTGTGACGTTGGTATAGTTCAAAATAGAAGGATTTGATCCTCTACTTTAGATGTGGATTTTATATCCGAAAGAGCATCGGTCCTATAAGTGTGTTATTTTATATCTGAAAGGGCATCCCTTCTTATCTTTAATTCATCAAATTGATATGAAGCCATTCTCACCCACTACAAGTGTCGAACAACCCTCTCACAGAACAATAATGTATTCTAAACATACTTCTCCCCACACCTCCACCAGAAACAAAATTTGCTGTGGCATGCGACACAAATCAACTTATTATTCTCCATTATCATTTACAAGCCATTACTTAATGGAAATACATATACTAAATCTATCAAGGATCAGTGTTCTTAAAATAATCTCTTTAGATATGTACATTGCAAAAGGGAGTGACATTATCATCCCAATTAGCATAATTAAAAATGAAATTAAGTGTGAATAAATGTGCCAGCAGAGGGGCTGCTGATATCATCATGACTTTTTTCCACCTATCAGCCATTTTCCAACAATTGACCAAATTGTAACTCTGATACAATTCAAGATATTCAACAACTTAAAGTTTTCGTGTTAGAATATGACCAAACTTGGGAACTTCGAAAATTAAGTAGCAACTACTCAGTCACGATAAGTGCAACTTATAAGGGTTTAAATGCAATATAAGGACATGCACTAAACGACTGTGTAACTAAGTTTTGGATTACCTTCGTGGATCTAATCTCTTTCAAGGAAATCTCAAGTTGATGCTCAAGCTGTTCAAGCTCCTTTGTATTTAGTGGGCCCAAGTCCTCCCCAAGAAAATTTCTACAGGATCCGTGGGTTGAAGATTTCATGCATAACAATAGATGTTATGTCAATAGATTTCTTTCTTTCATTATTTTATTTATTTATTTATTTTGATAAATGTCAATAGATTTCTTATTTACAAATACAGAATTTCTCCCTACAATTAACCAGAATTCACAAAAGAATTATCACAACCCATGACAACGTAGGAATTTTACCTCTGAGATCGCTGTAAGACCTCAACTCTGGCTTTTAGCTTCAAATATTCCTGGTAGCTATTCTGCATGAGGACATGGTCAAATTAAAACTTTGTTAAAAGTCACATCAGGATTGACAAAAAACAGTAAAATACGCAAATCATTAATTCGTTGACAGGTAAGTTGACAGTTTAGGCTACCTGTGTCTCTTTGGGTGGTTGGCTAACTTCCAGTGTACCATAACTGCATTTCTGATACCTTTCGAGTGTCTTAAGCATGCTGAATGAAAAATAATAATAAAATAAGGAACGTTAATACACTCGATATTTTCTAAGTTTAGCGAAAATTTTCAAATAACTTTTATGACACAAATATTTTTTATTTTTTTATTTTATTACAAAAAGTGTTCAAAACAGTTTTAAATCAAACCTTTACAATATTGTTTTTTCTTACACCAATTTGAAATAAATTCAATCGATCAAAGGTGTCTTGATCGATCAAACAAAATGGATCATTTGGAACTTAGTCACATTCAATCGATCAAAGGAGGTTCAATCAAATAAACAGAATGAGTGAAATTCTGGACTCAGACACATTCAATCGATCGAACAGTGTAGATAGTGAAAGACCTGCCCAGATTCAATCAATCGAACCAATGTCAATCAATCAAAGCAGGGTGTGTGGCGCATGGAACAAACCACATAGCTCAAGGCGTGAGTGTGGGTGTGGATGTGACATGGCACAAGGCGTGTAGGTGTAACATGTGATGCTTGACACATGTGCGGGGGTGTTCAAAAGCGATTAATGAAGAAACACAAGTATTCATTAAAACGGGTGCCCAAAGTGTCTACAGACACTGATAAGTGACTGATCACATCAAAGGGTGCCCAAAAAGTCTACAAACATTAATAAGTGATTGATCACATCAAAGGGTGCACAAGATGTCTACAAAGACTAATAAGTGACTCTACGGAACACACAAATAGTCACAACCATTGGTTAATGCACCTATACAAAATCTATAAATAAAGGTGTTATAACCCTATTTCAGACACTTCAAAAAACGTTTTTCGCTTGTTTGTTTTCTCTACAAAAATGACATTGTGTTTTTCTATGATATTTTAAAACAGTGTTCATTTATAGATGATAACATCAAATGTAAAGGGTTGATCTTATGGTGCTACAAACTGCCGATCAACAACACAACTTACTGATTGGGCTAGTTTTATCCTAGAGACAGATTTGTTGACTTGTTGCAATTTATGTCTTCTTTATTAAGAGCAGAGTAAAGGGCGAACATTGTCTTAAAGAAAGCGTGATCCGTGACTCGGGTATTCTTACATCTTCATCTTGTCTCATCTCTATTTGCAAGTAATTCTAACAATTTTCAGACAATAATCTTTGTAACAAGATAAGTAACAATGACCCAATCGTCATTCAATGTTCTTAAGTCTAATATTGGAAAACTAGAATAATTTGTTGGTTTGAATTTCAAAATATGGCAACAAAAACTTCAGCTCTTGCTTTCTTCTCTGGGTGTGGTATATATGTTAACAACTCCAAAACCATTGGAAGAAGAAGGAGAGCTTGCTTAAACCCAACAAAGAAGAAAGTAGGAACTGAACAATTATTTGTGCAAGGGACACATTCTGGATTTCTGATCTAATGCTCTATTTAATGTTTATGAAGCTGTGGAAAGTTTCAAAAAAATATGAAAAGCACTACAACTCAAATACAAATTCCAATATGTCGAAAGAAAGAAGTTTTAAGGAAGTCAATTTTTAGAATTTACAATGACAGAAAGTAGACACATATTAGATCAATTTCATGGATGAGAGCATATAACGGGACAAATAGAAAAGAAGGAAGCAAAATGGATGAGTCAATTCTTATTGGTTCCATCATTGATAAACTTCCTCTGTCATGGCACGACCACAGAAAGATTTTCAAACATAGAAAAGATGAGTTGGCTTTAGAAGAACATACTAAAAATCTTTAGATAGAATAGTAATTTGATTACATGAGAAGAAGGAAAATCAAACAAAATATCTTGTAAAGACAAATGTGATTGAAGAAAAACAAAATTAGTCAATGACAAAGAATGGAATCAACTCCAAAGAAGGATTTCAGAAGAAGTACCAGAACAATAAAATATGTTTCTACTACAACAAGGTTGGACACTTCAAGAATAATTATCGATTGTACTTGAAAGAAAGAGAAAAGCAAAGAGAAGGATCTCTTCACAAGAAGAAATGTATATCCCAAGTTCATGCAACCAAAGAAGTCCTAGCCGTCATTGTTTCATAGGTAAATGTGTTGAGACATGGTGATGCATGGTGGCTTGATTCGGAAGCAACAACACATGTAACTTTTAACAAGAACATGTTGAAATCCTTTCAAAGTACCGGTGATGAAAATGTACTCTATATGGGTAATTAGTTAACCGCTAAGGTGTTAGGATAGGAAAAGATAGATCTTAGTCTAACTTCGGGAAAATACCTCACCTTAGACAATGTTTTGTATGTACCCGAAATTTAGTGTCTTCTAGTTTTTTAGTTAAACATGGTTACAAAATTGTCTTCAAATCGGATAAGTTTTTCTTGATGAAAAATGATATGTATGTTGGCATGGGGTATAATACTAGTGGCATGTTCAAATTTAATATTAATAATGTAATTTCTTCTTCTATTTATATTGTTGGTTCTTTTGATTTATAGCATGCTAGCTTAGGACATGTAAACTTTACATCAATGGAAAATATGGTAAATGTATTAGTTCCAAAATGTCAAAATGAGAAACTAGAAGATACTCAAAATGCTATATATTTGACTAAAAATCAAATGTACTATATGAGGATCAAACACATGGACGTCAAATATCATTTCATACATGAGATTGTCTTGTAGGGCCATATCATTGTTAAAAAGATTAGCATATAATACAACAAACATGATGACTAAGTCACTTTCAACATTCAAGTTCAAGAAATTCAAGCATTGCTTGAACTTGATTGGTGTTTGCAGTATCTAGAGTTACCCTTTGAGGTTCTGTGGAGAAGATGGGAATATAGTTTTTTTTGGACAATGTAGCCTTGGTAGAATTCAAGCCAAAGGCAGAGATTTGTTAGGTTAATGTCTTGAATTCAACCCAAGATGTAACTCGGATGACAATTTAGAGAAAACCCTAAATATGACCCATCTATGGTTTAGGGGCAAAGCCCCTTGCTGAAATTTTATGACCCGATTTGTGATTCGGATCTGACCTGTGGAGAATATGGTTTTTGGGGTTTATATTGGGGGTTTCTCAATTTTTGAGCCACCGCGTTGTTCATTGTAATCTCTATTTTTTACCATAGTGAAATCTCTCTTGCTCAGATAGGAGTGTAGACCATAAAAACACTCAAAGCTCTTAACTAGCAGCACCTGGCAGGGTGTGGTTCAGGAACTCTATGTTGTTTTCCATATTTGAACCCCTCTAAGACTCAGAAAATGGGAGGATGACTTTATGGAAGTGGAGCAAGTTGTAGAAGAAACTACCCATTTGGCACCAGAATTCACTTCGGTAACAAGACCCTTATCAATCATAACTAACGAGTCAATCACGAGACATGCTTTAGCCATGATTTACATTTCAGTTGCCAATGTAGAATAAGTTGTGACCTAAAACTTCTCAATCGCGGACAGGACCCTATCTAATAGAAGAAGAAAGAATTTTGTACAAAGAAGAAGGGCCAAGCTCTAAAGGGCCATATATGATTAATAAAGAGTCAGGGGCATCCCAAAGATTGTAATGCTACCCTAGGTCCATCCTCAGGTGTGGGACCCATTACTACCATCTCACACCAAAGGATAAACAAGCTACACACCGAAAGGCATAACCGCCAATTGATAGAGGCCATCCCTTGTCTTGAAGGTAGTTTTCCATTCATTTCCCATTCTCATTTAAATTTTATGATAGTCACTCTGAGGATCTATCTTAGAAAAGATACTAGCTCCATGAAGTTGGTCAAGAAGATCATCAAGGTGAGGAATTGAAAAGTTGTACTTGATGGTAATATTGTTCATCTCTCTACTATCAACACACACACTTGCCATGGTCCATCCTTTTTCAGCATAAAAGGGTTGGGACAGCACATGGACTCATGCTTTCTCTTATGAAGTCTTTATCTAAAAGCTCTTTAACTTGTCTTTGTAGCTCTCCATGCTCCTTAGGACTCATTCTATAGGCTTCCTTGTGGGGAATGATAGCACCAGGCACAAGATCAATGCAATGTTGAATATCTCTCATGGGGGGAAGATCGGGTGGAATTTCTTCTGAGATGACATCTTGATATTCATCAAGAGTCATTCATTTCTTCATTTTCTTCTAGCATCACAAGATCATAAGTGTCATTAGCACATTTTGTCACCTCTTATTCATCAAAAAAATATATTTTCACACATCCCTTTATCAACATACAATATAAAAATGTATACATACATCTATGCCATGTGATTTTATGCATTACAAATGTCTCAACTACTATCAAACAATACAATGTAAATTTAAATGTCTCTTTCTATAGATAATGTGTAAACATCTTGAAATCATGCCAACTAACATAAGCCATTCACGAGAATATAAGTATAGATTATGCATTACTAAGATAAAACCATATATAAATAAATAAACAAATACATGTTATGCAATGGATGATAAAAGAAAAGTATTACTATCAACTATCAAACATACAACAAATTTTATGTGTAAGGACTCAACCCCTGTTGCTACGAAGTCTAGAATTGATACCCATTCTACCACCCCAGGTTGTTTCTCGATCTGACCCCTTGGCCTCTTTCTGTGAGCTAGCCCCTTTGGCATCTCCCTGTTGGCTGACCCCTTGGCTTCTCCCGAAAACATTTCATTGCCTTTGGAGTTGTAACTAACATAATATTTCATATTCGAGCCTAGAAATCCCTGAACTCCTTATTTCTACACCTAACTTGGTGTACCCTATTCTACCTCCTAAACCCTCACTACTAAGTCACAACAAAAAAAAAAAATCATGTAATTGAGTTAAAAGCCATTTAAAATAAAGGAAATATAAATTTTATTTAAAAAATTTAAGAATACTAACAAGATCCATGGATTCATTCAAATCCCTTGTCAAATAAACCCCATCAATGCAAATATACAAATAAATCATTGAGTCTAGTCATATAAGAATGAAAATATGTTTAAAAATTCAACAAAATACATCATATTTACTATTTACTAAGATAAAAACAAATTAAACCTCATAGAATAAAAATAATCTCTACAAATTGAAAACCCTAATTATAAACTTGAAGAATATAGGACCACTTATATTGATTCTATGCAAGAACCTTCACACAATCTCAACAACGCCTCTAGTGTTCTTCGTCTTCGTTTTCCCCTTTAAAACTAGGGTTTTCTCTCTTCTTCTTCTTCTTCTTCTTCTTCTTCTTCTTCTTCTTCTCTCTCTCTCTCTCTCTCTCTCTCTCTCTCTC
>JAOXJP010226358.1:0-11506 GCA_025762735.1 Platanus orientalis | reverse complement strand
GAAAATGGTTTTTCATGACAAAATTTTCTCAATAACTCATTTTGAAGCCATCTGATTGCCATGAAAAGTTGGTTTTCTCATGTATTTCTCATGATTATTTTCTTTCCTTTCCTTGTGGGATTTTATTTTCTATTCTTTTCTTTTCTTTTTCACAAAATTCATGGCAACCAGACCGGGCCTAATATGTTGTTCTCGGGAAAAAAAAACTAGGTGAAAACAAATCTAGTGAGAATTGTGCCAGCGGCACCAGCGTGCAGACACATCAGCACCGAAAGTGATAAGTGTCCCCCAAAAAGTATAAATCACTTTTCTGTACTGATGCATCAGCCCCTTTGATGCCGTTTGCATAGTTTTCACGAAATTTGTTTTCACGTAATCTGAGTCCTTCTCGTGTTGCTTTCCTCACACAGTGATGCGTGATGAAAATTAAGGTCATAAAATCCCATAGGTCTTGTAATGAGGGAATTAAGTAAAAACACCATGACTGTCAATTACAAGGTAAACCATGGAAAATGAAGGGAATTGTACTTTTTTTCCAACCCTCATGCTGTCTGATGCATGGAGATATAAGATGAGAAAATTTGGTAAAACCGTCTAAGGATATTGAACCTTTCCCATGTTTTCCCATTTCTTCGTATATTTGCTCACTCACTTGTTCTTACCAAAATTAGTAGGAATAAGTGGGGAAGAGAAGGGAATGAAATGAATAGTGACTTCTTCTTCTTCTTCTTTTTCATTTTTCTCCTTTTCTTTTGGTGGTTTTACTTTTCCTTCCTTTTCCGATGGTTTACTTTGTAATAGACAAAGTCCAAAAGAAAAGGAGATAAAGGAAAAAAAAAATCATTATTCATTTTCTTCCCCTCTTATTACTACCGTTTTGGTAGAACATGTGAATGACCAAATATATGAAGAAATGGGAAAGCATGGGAAATGTTCAATACTCTATGTGGTTTTAACATGTTTTCTCATATGGTATTCACATGCATCAGATAGCATGAAAGTGAGAAAAAAGTATAATTTATCCATCTTTTTTCATAGTTTATCTTGTGACAAAGGTTCAAAATGTCGGTGTCGATGGAAATATCGATCAGGCCAAAATAAGATATATATCAAAAATGTTAAAAATATCGAAAAGAAATATTGCAAAAATCGTAGAAACTTAATAAACATATTCTAATGCAACTACATATGCATAAGGAAACAAATAGATTAATTAGGAATGATAGCTTATTTTAGTACATTTGCATTTTAATATTTTTTAAAAATATATATGCATACATAATGGTTGACAAATATTATAATTTAACCATATAAGCATAGGGAACAAGTAGAATCTTTTCTTCTTTTTTTTATTTCTTATCTTCAACTTTTTCCTCTCCCTCATTTTACTTTTTTTTTTTAAATTTATTGTTTTTAATATAATTTTTTATTATAACAACACAATGTTGATATTAGGCAATAATACACTGTAAAAGGAGAATATTTGCTCAACGCATCGATATTATATATCGTGTTGACAAAAAAATGAATTTTTATAATATACTTAATGTTTTATGTTGGTATAGGAATATATCGTGTCGATCCTAGTAGACATGAACATATGTCAAAAGATATTTAAGATATTTAGAGATATTTGATATTATACTTGTAACAGACAATGCCTTAACCTTATATAAGAAGCAAGTGTTCATTTGAACAATTTTTTCATGGCTTTATATTTATACACTCCATTTTTATGAATACCTATTTTTTCATTTGAAAACTGTTTTTATAGTTTTAGCCTTATGCACCTAGACTTTACGAATAGGACACGGTAAAACATATAAAATCCTAGACAGAACATTTGTTTCCTAAACATAAAATGATTTTATTATCCTTAAGCATTTTTTCCCACTTCACGCAATTGTATTTTTGAGAACAACACTCGAAAATGATTACAAGGATCAATGGCATTGGCCATTTTCGTATTGTGGCCTTTGACTATAATCTCCTTATACCAAGAGCCCGGATGTGACAAGCATCCATCAAGTATAAATTTTGTGTTGACACATGGCAAAAAAAATGAATTGCATCCCTAAACCATGTGTCAATGCAAAATTGATGCTTGATTGATGTTGGATACGTTCGGGACAAAGACCCAATAGCCTTGTATTAGGGTTGTCAACTATCCGGCTAAGCATCCGTATTTGATTCACATTCGATTCGATTAAAGCAAATATGGATACACCTACATCCGAATCGTTTAAATATCCGATTCGATTTAGAAATATTCGATTATAAACGAACCGAATACAGATGCACTTACATCCGATTCGATTAATATCTGACTGATTATATATATAACCTATTGTAACTTAAAACAATAAAATTGATACACAATAATAGATATATTATTGTATATATACATAAAGATTCAGTTTTCAAAACCCTAAAACTAATCGTATCTCAACTAGCCTCTCACTCTCACTCCCAAACGAAACCCTAAATCTCTCTCTCTCTCTCTCTCTCTCTCTCCATGAACTTGCACAGCTGCAAGCACACGGGCGGCACTAACACCGACACCTGCAGGCCTTTAGCAACATAAATCCCTCTACAGATCTAGCATGCCTTTAGCAATAGCAGCCCAGTTCACGATTTTGGCTTCTCTTCTTCTTTTTACTATTTTTTTTCATGTATTCTCTCTGTCCTGCCTTGAAAGACTTTCTTTTTTCTGATTTCCCTTCTTTGCAACTCGAAGCACCTGTGATTGATGTCATCAATAAGTTTTCTCTTTGTGCTTCCCATCCTCTCTCCTGTTTATTTCTCATTTGATCAAAACTGGTTTTGAATCATGGCTTTTGATGTGGTTGTATTAGATGGGGAAATGAATTGGTGAATGTTTAGGGTTTTATTCTGGTTTAAGGCAAATTGAGTAGAGACGTTAGGATGCTGATGGCAGCAAAATTGTTGGAAAAAAACTATTTTTTCAAATCAATTAAGAGAGAAAAGGAATTAACTCAGAGGGATATTGTGGAATTGAATCTTTGTGGGTGAAAAAGTGAGAGGAAACGTAAATAATTCGAATATCCGAATCCACATCGGATATTAGACTAAGTTAAATGAATCGAATGTGAATCCTGATTTCAGACATCCGTCGAATTTCGGATGCGAATTCAAATTTATGAATTTTTTAATCAAATCGAATGTGGATGTGTCTATATCCGATTTGAATTCGCTTTGTTTACAACCCTAGCTTGTACCACTTACAAAGAAAAAAGGAAAGGGAATTTTGGTCATTATATTTAAAATGTGTAAAAGGTGTTAGGATTAGGATTTATTAATGTGTGTGTGTGTGTGTATAAATATATATATTGGTAAGAGGAATTATTGATAGAGGACAAATGTCCGGATGGTGTTAAGGACACGAGGGGACATCATATGGAATAAAATGAGCGGGACTTTGAAATTTCACAAAAGTCCCACCCTAAATTCCTTGTTTTTTGCTTTGGTTTGGTAAGGAGTGTTTGCTCAATTTCATTCACCTTCAAATTCCTCAATTCCAAATATCTATTGCTTGATTGGAGGATATCCTCTGAAGGAATGATGAACCATTCCACCTTAGATAAATGTGTTTCGTAGCTGCTAACATGCTATATAATGGGTTGCTTTATTGTACCTACAAGAAACAAATGAAATAGTCACCCATGGAAGGTGGAATGCTATATTACGACAATCCAAAATTATGTTCCAAATTCTTGATGGGATATAAGCTTGTCTGTTGATGAGGAGATTTACAATAATACTGGTCTCACCCTCAATTGAATTGGAATTCCTGGAAAATCCTCAACCAGTCTGAGCATTAAGTAAAAAGCTGTTGCTTCTACTTCTTTTGGGGTGCATGATGACAATACTTGTGTTTCCCCTAGACGAATGAAGCATCTATTGGTAAGTCCCTTGTGTCCTGGACAGAGTATTGTTGTGGTTATTGATAGTGTTTTTATTAAATAGCACAAAATAGATCTTACCATAAAAATAAGTAAATAAAGCACAAAATAGAGAATAGAGAGGGTAGGTCTCTATTTCGGACAATTCATAGGTGCGTGTACCTTTTGGATCGTAACGGCCGATAGTTCGAGCGATATGATTCAGAACAATCATTTGGTTGTCCCCACGTAAAACACGACGATTTGGAAATTAAGGGCCCAGTACGTATCAGTGACAATGAGTGATTAAAAGGGATCTTCCAAGAGAGACAGCAGGGACCATGTTGTAGAGTCACGTTTTGATATACTATTTCTCTTTATATATCTTTTTTATTTTTTTTGAAAAAAATGAGAGAGCTTTGAGAAGACACGTGGAGAAACCTTGTGGAGCTACTGGTGTTTCAGTGTTTACATTGCTTTTCATCTCTTTTTGGAGAGTGAAGGTTAACCACAGGTTAGCAGAAGTGGTCAAAAGGTAATCTTTAGCTTTCGGCCTGTGTTAAAACTAGAGTTTGAATTATCTGCAACTTCTAGCCGCTCCCACCGAATTTGAATAATCTCCGGTGTGAATGGACAGATACCACTCTATTACTAGTTAGTGTGCGACATGTGGCCAGACAAAGGATGTTTCAGTCAATACACATGGATTAAAGAAGGGCATTACAGTAAATATACAATGGATAAGTATTTGTGTATTTATTAATATACCCTCTGTCGGACATCGTGTCACATCCTAAGAAGAGATTAGAGTAGTAGTTGTCCATTCAGACTGGAGATGATGTGAACTCATTGCCACCAGTATGTCACTGAGATCGGTTTAGGAGCGCTTCCCTTAACTAATGCTCACCGCTGCACCCTGTCAGGGGGTGGACACATCAGTGTTGAAAAGTGATTTTCACTTTTTTTTTTTTTTTTTTTTGAGGGGGGGGCATATTCACTTTTCAGCCCTGATGTGCCCGCCGCCTAACAAGGAGCGGTGGTTAGCATTCGATAAGGTGAGTGTTTTTTATCCTGTGTGTGTGTCACTCTAGATCTTCTCTCGCATCCTATGACATCTTGCACCAAAAAAGGAAAATCACCTATCCAAATTTGATTTTTTGAAGTAACTTGTAAAGCGGATTTTTTACAACGAATTTGCTGCAATAAGTGGTACAGGAAAGCAAATCACCGCATCTTGCATCCCACTATTGGGTGTTTTTCACTTTTTCTATCACATTGTCACTCCATCACGAGGTGCTTGAGGGTTGCTGCAACTTTTTTTGTTGTAGCAAATCCACTTTGGATATCTTGGGTCACTGGAGAGGACCGGACTACCAGTATGCATGCAAAGCACAATAAATACTGATTCAGCTTCTAATGCACCATCCTCCATTGCCATTTCTATCTCCAACCCTTGCTGCATCCCTCTCGAATACAATGCAGACTTTCTTTAGGAGCAGCAATCCTAGCATCTCTGGGTACAAGGGAGAAATTATGTAATGCTCCTTCAAATTTGGATTAAATTTTCTTAGCCTTATGGTAAATCTTTTTACTAACAGTTTGGTTATCAAGAAAAGGTTTTCTCATCACAAAATTTTCTCAAAAAATCATTTTTAAGCTGTTTAGGGTCCGTTTGGGAACTTTCCAAAGAATGCATTTTATTCATTTTTAGCTTCAAAAAAAAATAATAATAATAACGTTTGGATACACAGAATGCATTCTTAGAATAACTCCAAATTTCACATTTTGAAAGCATTTTTTGGCACTAAAAATAGTAATGTCAAAAAAACAAAGAATGAATTCTTTGGGTTCATGGACATGAGACTCGATGAGCAAACTTATAACCGTAACTCCTTATATCCACATAAGAGGAAAAGCTTCAAATAAGAAGAGGATATGAATAACAATCTTGTTGATATAGAAATTTGTGAATATAAGTGAATTTATCAAAATACCCCTAACAAAGCAAATTTATCAAAGTATCCCATTTTCTCTATTTTTTTATAGATAGCTTTTGGTGACTATGATGAGATTGAGTTAATTGTTAATTGCACATTTTTTTTATTTATGGATTATTGGTTCTACATATTCAACAATATGCCAAATCCTTGTATCAATATGGAAAAATTGGATTTTCTACATGGTGCTGCTGAACGACATCTTGCTTCAGAATATATAAAAATAGATTGTAGACTAAATGTTACCAAATGTTCATTTAGTTAGGAAATGGTTCCAAAAAATGAAAAATCTTTAGAATCCATTTTCTAAATTTTAGAGGAGAATTCCAAACAGGCATTAATTGTCATGAAAAATTGGTTTTCTTATATTTTTCTTATAATTACTTTCTTTCCTCTTCTTGTAGGATTTTCTTTTTTTTCTTTTTTATACAATTCAAGGCAACCAGACTGGGCCTTCTGAATATATGATGATTCTATTTTTCTGCATTGGATTGGCGTGGGACTCTTCCTCAACTGCATGATAGGGGAAAATGGAAACATCAAAAACTTGCAAGCCACGAAATTTATGTGGTCTAAGGGGTTCAATCCATGTTCCAACAGTTCAAAGTGATTGAAAATGGTACGGCAAAGTCCTCTACGTGTTGAACCTAGAGACCATTTGACATGGTGTGACCCCAAGAGCACCAAATTTGGGGCCCTTTTCCTCACACCTCTCTCCCTCCTCCCATCAATTGATTTACAATCATTAAGGAGGGCCACCCCTCACCTGTGTGTGTAAGGGAAGTTCCAGGTGGGACCCAAAAATGGACGGTCGGTATTTGTTTTCCATGTCCTTGCACGTACCACGTCTTTAAGAGTATAACATGTCATAATCTAAGGGTGGTTGAGGTTTAAATATCTTCCTTTTTTTTTTCATTTTCTCTTTTTATAAAAACAGATGGTCCAAGTCAGATACTCGAGCTTGGATTATGTTCCAACGAATCTTGTGAGAACCACGAAAACGGCACCCGAGGGGCTGATGCATCAGAACCAAAAAGTGATTTGCATTTTTTGGGGGGCATTTAGTCACTTTTCGGTGCTGATGTGTCTGCACCCTGATACCATTTTCGCAGTTCTCACAAGATTCGTTCTCACCTAATTTTTAGTGCAGATACTCACATGTGATAAGAGGTTATGCCTATTTTGGTGGTCAACATGTGGTACAAGAATTGACAAAAATGAAACAAATATTTTTTTTATCCACATGTCAACCACCGAGTTAGGCCAAATGTTAACGAAAGTTTAACAATCAAGAGAGGTTCTAAAGTGAGTCCCATGCACAAAGAGTAGCTGTTCATGTTGGTACCAGATATACCATTACATCATGAAAAGTAATATGGAAATATAGTAGGAATAGAATCAGAATTAGAATATACAGAGAAATAGCTCGTGGAGTCTTTGCGAATAACCCTTTTCAAGTAAATTTATATTAAGATATCAACTCATAAAGAAGATAAGGAATAAATTTCTGTCCAAGATTCCGTATGTCCCATCGTGTTATATATACAATGGCTGGTGTATATGTGTTTACACCATAAATTTACTGTCAGAGATTAATGACCAAGATTAAACCCCGTGACAACATCATGGATCATGGATAAAAAAGAACAAAACAGTGAAAAAAATCTGATTGGTAGAAACAAAAGGGTTTAGTAATAGGCAGCATTATATTAGTGATAGAAATTTGAAATTTGAAATTTGAAAGGAAGCTCCACATACAATAGATGATGAAGTTTCATTGGAAGAAGTTCACAACAAATAGTTAGCAAGAGACATTGCTAAATATAACTAGAAAACTTTTGAATTTAAGAGAGACGTTAGTTACATGAATATTCAGTATAAGCAGTTAGAAAAGAAATTACCTTCGATTATAAAAACAGGTGGCAGAAAATGATAAAGACATCTGGAAGAACGAATAACCAACTATAAATCTATAAATAAATGGATGCAAACAACAATCAAGGGATATCTTACAGACCAATCAATCAAGTCTAGAACTTTTAAGACATTAATCCATACCGTTCAAGTTTGCAAACTCTCTTAGAAATCTTTTGAACTCTCAGCAATCATGTTTATTTTTTTATCAAAACAAATCCTTTGTTCATTTGAAATTGTGTATGTTCTATAACCTTATCCATTGCTTGATGGGGTTTTTTCCCAAAGTAAGTATTTCTCTTTGGATTCTTTAGTTCTAATTTAATCAGTTAAATAAACATCTTTCTTCCTGTTACATCTGTTTAATAAAGATCTTATTCTTACCAAACAAAAAGAAACACAGAAGGACATACCCTCGTAATTACCTAGTTTAACATTGGTGGCCACATGAAGAAAATTATTCTAATTGTTCTATTTGAATCAATGCCTAGAATCACAAGTCATAGGAAAAATGCTCGATTTTGTGCTGACTCAGTACAAGCACACCTATGGATTTACTTTTTAGTCAACAACAGGATTAAAAACCATAAAAACAGATTTCAAATGAAAAAATAGGTACCCTAAAAAATGAGGTGTATAGGGTTAAACATAAAAAAAATGTTCAAATGAACATTTACAAATGCAAGACAATTGCCTCATTGGTTTCTGACTCAATACCATGATTATGGTTTCTGAATACAAGGTTCCACATTGTATCCAAGCATTGATTCATATGTAACTGGACTTATCAATTTTTAAGCAAGATTATAACGATGAAGGAATCTCATTACCCCAGAGAGAGAGAGAGAGAGAGAGAGAGAGAGAGAGGGAGGAAGAGAGTTTTTCTTTTAACATCCAATCTTTATAGCTTTTCTTGCAACAATTCAGACTCTCATGTAAAATAAAGATAAATCATAAAGAACATGAAAGACTCCTCAAGGCTCAAGAGGGGACTCCCATTTTCTTTTAACACTAGCGAACATGGTGGATGGCAACATTAACACAACATAAATACGTAGATGCTTTGTTAATTACACCACTTGGGTATCAGCGACTAGCCACTGTCTACAACGACTAAAGCCTCCTCCGCATCCGCCTGCTGTCAGGATCTGCCGCTGCCTCTGCCACTTCTGCTGCCAAATTGATCCCGATGCTGCTGCTGCCACTCCTCTTCCTGGTCACCAACAAGCTTGAGTCCTTGTCCCCCACTGCAATTGTTTCCAATAGCTTTGATAGCAATGCCGGGCAGCTCTCTTCCAGGTAGCTGTACCCTTCCGACTGCATTACCGCTGTCATTAGAAAAACAGACAGTTGAAACTTCAGAAAAGATTAAAGATTAAAAAGAGAGAGAGAGAGAGAGAGAGAGAGAGAGAGAGAGAGAGAGAGAGAGGTCACCGTGTCCAAACATATCAAGCTATCAACTACATAATTATATAAATCTGATCAATTCCAAAGGTTGCTTCAGCATATTACTGAAAAAACAAAGAAGATGACAAACCCTTGGAGTTCTCAGGGTAGGAGGATCTGATGATGGACAACCAGGAATCTCGAGGTATAGAGTTGCTGGCAAACTTTAACTTTAATACAACAATAGATGACCATTCTTTTTTTTCCCTCAAAATAAGATAAAAAGAAAAAAGTAAATACATAAATTTGTTGCAATTCATGCAGGACCAAGATCCAATGATCCAGGCAAGCTCGCTATGGGCCATTGCCCAAAAGAATGATCAACAGGACAGTGCTAACCATCAGACTAAATACTTTCTATACGGACCCTAAAAGAAATTGGGTAAGAGAGCAACACCTGGTCGCCTATAACTAACCAAAATACACCTAGTTTCTTTACATAGTTTAAAATACAAGCCTCAAAACAAAGAAGGCAGAGAGTTCACAAACTTATGCCAGAATAACTATAGTGAATGTCTTCCGAAACCCAAACTGATTCAGAACAAGAGGTGAAACCTTCTGTGGGTCCTAATGAAACAAAATGTTTCTATCATTGAATCTCACTGGCTGAATGCATGGCATAAACCATGTCAGAGACGTACTGACATACTGCCAATAGAAGGTAACTTCTATCTTTCCTTCTCTTTCTTTTCTCCAGAGGGGGGTGTTGGGAGGAGAGGAGCTTGATCCTGGCTTGTTGATTTACATTCAACACCTCAAACCATAAAGTTGCATGTTTGAGGCCAGTTTACCCATCCGGTAAAAAGAAAAAGAAGCCAACTATAGAAACAATGTAATTCTACAGGATTTATTGATATAGGACCAAGGCTTTGATCACGTGTTTTAATTAAGAGATCAATAATACATAAAAATAAATATCAGAAAACATATATAGAGAAAGAGAAGATACCAACTAAATTCACACTAGTAGAACCTAGTCTTAAATAAAGCAATTAACCGTCTCTCCTAAAACCCTAAGGTAGTGGGAGAGGGTAGAGTTAATATACTTATTATATTTCAATACCCCCCCTTAGGAGAGTCACTCCTGGACAATGAACACGGGGGGCATACAAGAGCACAAAGAGCTCAGGAGAATAATTGCGTCCATGGGGAGATTTGAACTCGCGACCTAAAACCTACTCTGATACCATGGTTAATTTACTGTCAACATGGTATCAGAGCAGGTTTGGTCGTGAGTTCGAATCCTAGTGGAAGTATTTTCCCGGATATAGTGTTGTACGCGTGTGTACGCATTGTGTGGACCTGTGCCTAGCTCCCCAAGTGTATTCCCAGGAGAGAACAATGTTCCTCATGAGGGGAAGTGTTGAAGTATATTAATTTGTGTATCTCCTAATGCCTTAAGGTTTTGGGAGAATTGGTTAATTTACTGTCAACACCTAAGTGTCACACCTAGGGTTGAAAACATCATACTTTCAAAATTCAGGAGTCATACCAGAGAACAAAGCAACAATAAGCCTTGAAATTTCATTCAATCATTAATAATCAATAATAATTCTAAGTTACAAAGTGTATATGTAGCTTTTACATTCCACGCCTTCCAAATCCCACTTTAGCTGAACTTCCTACAAAAATAAAACCCCAAAATAGCCAATTCCTAAGGTGTTAATCTCTTGAGCACTTGGTCTATGTGAGGTGGCTTGGATATGGCAGCATTTTATTCATGAGATCAGGGATATTGCGAAGAGAATGGGTATGATGCCTTCTCACATTCCAAGAACTCAAAAATGGGCAAGCTAATCATCTTGCAAAGTGGGGGATAGAGCAATTTGAAGTGTTCAAGGCCAATAGGCTTCAGGATTGGGGTTGAAATGATGTAATATTAGGAAGATTCTATTGTTCTCTTTGTCATTTTATCTATATCCCCTCTTGTTTTATCTATTCTTTTTAATAAAATTATGGTTATTCATCAAAAAAAAAAAAAAAACCATTAGATCATTTCAAGGTCTTAACTATTAGAAATATGTGTCCTGACAAAGTCATTCACCTAAAATATAGGCATGATTAATTAATATTCAATCATCACATGAATTTGTTTCTTTATATGGGTGATTATTTGATCTCATGAGATGAGATAGGTGGTCCTCAAGTAACATAGTAGGATATCAAACACATTGGAATGTGTGGAGAGATCTGATTATCTAGTTCTTGTAGACCTGAAAATCTACAGCTATAGGTGATGCTAGACAC
>JAOXJP010226357.1:0-11506 GCA_025762735.1 Platanus orientalis | reverse complement strand
AGAACATCTGGAAAGACCTCTTTGGGAATGCCTAACCTCCTAGAGTCCAGGCTTACTCTTCTTAAGCCAAGGGTGCTTAGAGTATTGACGTCTAAATGTTGTTATGTTTTCTTTATGCTATCACATGACTCGAGTCAAAATTTGGGTGCTATTAGCTTCTGATTTCTCTCTTAAGAAGGCTACCCATGTAAACCTTGAGAAATCATCTATAACCATGAAAAAATATTTCTTCCCTCCTAAACTCTATGTCCTAGCTAGTCCAGCTAGGTCCATATAAAGTAACTCCAGAGTCTTGAAGTCCTTATTTGAGTTAGCTTTTTGTGGGAGGCTTTGAACTATTTTCCCATTTGGAAACCCTTGCAAATGGGTTGTCTACCTTGTTAAGACTCGGTAGATATCTAACTAAGCTCTTCCTGCTAAGTCTAGCAAGATCCTTGAAGTTTAGGTGACCCAACCTTTGATGCCATAGAGTTGTATCTTCGAAGTGAGAGATGAGGCATGTTCTAAGGTTGTCTTTCGTTGGTTCAATGATATAGCAGTTATCACTTATTCTCAACCTAATCACAAAAGTCTTCCTCCCTTCCTTATATTTTATTTCGCATCTATCTTTTGCAAAATGGATATCATACCCTTTGTCACAAATTTAACTAATGCTAATCAAATTATGTTTAAGTCCTTCTACATATAAGACATCATTCAGTTTTAGAATATTCAGAACCTCCATGGTACCTTTTCCAACAATTCTTGTGAAGTTTCCATCACCGAATGTGACTCTCCCATCTTGTACCTCAGTAAGATGAGTGAATAATGACTTGTCCCTAGTCATATGTTTGGAATAACCACTATCAAGATATCATCTTGAGGTGTTCCCAGCTCTTAATACTGTGTGGATGACAAGACCTTTGAGGTCATCCTTTTTCACCCAAACCTTTTTGGTTTTAGACTGAGCTAGGTTGAACATCCTTTTCTTATGTTTAATGTTTTCATTTTCTCCTTTTTGAAAGTAGCTTCTCTTTCTAGCTCTTCTATCATTTTGGCTTTTCTTTTGAAACTTTGAAGATTTCAAATCGTTTAGCCTCTTTCTACAGTCTACTTTCATGTGACCTCTAAGTCCAAAATAATAACATGTAAGGGGTGGTCTACTAGAGGTGAAAGCATATGTAGGGTAAAAACGGTTCTCTCCCTTTCTATCCTTGTTGGTAGAGTTTCTATATTTATGAGAAGCATTTTGACTATCTCAATCATACCTTCTTCCATAATTGTTCAAGTTTCTAGAGGTTGATTGGTTGCCATAGGATATTTTAGATTTTGATGAGGATCTATAGTGTGTGTTCTTGGTGTTTCCCTTAGAGAATGAAGTTTCACCTTTTTCAAAGTTTCTTTGCCTTTGAGATGGAAGTTGTCCTAGAGGACTTTCTAGATCTTTTTCTTTGGAGGAAAGGAGAGTCCTTCCAACATAAGTGTTGTACTGTTGTTGAGTGACTTGGGGTGAGGCATGTGCCTTCCCTTTTGCCTTGACAAATGTGTTCTTAGTTGAATGAGTAGTTAAGTCATTTGAGTTGTATCGTAGACCACTCATGTCACCATGTTCTTTGCCCATTAAGATCATTCTCTCAAAATTTTCATTTCCTTGGGCAATTATACTAAGAAATTTTCCTTTTTGTTCATCCAACTCCCTTATTTGTTCAAGGAGTTCACATGTCCTACCGGATAGCTTCAAGCAAGTGTCCTTTAGGTTCACTTTTCCACATTTAAGTTTATTTGCCTCTTTCTCTAGTTAGAGTATTCTCAGTTTTAGATTATTGTTGGTTTCATCCAACTTCTTCTTTTCAACTCTCCTATTGACTTTTTCAAGATTGGCAAATATCCTAGAATCTTTGAGCTTTGATTCTAGTTCATTTATTTTCTCACTCAATTCTCCCTTTTCTCTCATGAATAGTTCACTAGATTCACAGTTATGGTTATCAAGAGATGTGGTTTGAGGTTCAGAGATGGAGTGTTCCAAGGAAATTTATTTACTAATTAATTCTTTATTTTCCTTCTTCAACTTAATGTTCTCATTTTCTAATTTAACACTTTACAAGAAAAGTTTGTCAAACGCCTCTTGGATGTCCCCATCATCTACTTCCTCAAACTCTCTCTCATTGTCACTTTTTGATTCAATGCTATTTGTGAGTGAGTTCATAGGAGTGCTCCAAGCCATGAAGGCTTTAACTCGTTCAGTCATGTTATCATCACTTGATTAAGACTCACTTTCAGACTCAGTTGAGTCATCATCCCATGTTGCAGCCATGGCTTTTCTATGGGTTTTTAGCTTCTTCTTGTTAGCACATTCTTCGGCATAATGGCACCGGCCCTTGCATTCATAGCAAATAGGCTCATTAGTACTGGTTTCCTTCATTCTAGAAATTTGGTTGGACCTCCTAGATGACATCCTCTTATAGTCCTTAGAGTCTCTTCTAAAGAATTTTATGAAGTTCCCAGCTACTTTGGCGAATTCCTCATTGGATTCGTTTTTGGACTAAGACTCCTATTCAGTCTTAAGAGCAATACCTTTCTTTTTGGTATTTTGCTTGAAGGTCATTTCGAAGGTTTGGAGAGATCCCACTAGTTCTTCTATCACTATGGTATCTATGTTTTTGCTTTCCTCTATAGCAGTTACTTTAGTTATGAACCTTTCAAGAAGTGACCTAAGAATTTTCCTTACTACATCCTCTAGTTTTATAGGTTTCCCTAGTCCAATCTTGTCGTTCACAATTTTTTGTAACTTAGTATAAAAGTTGATGAATTGATCATCTTCTTCCATTCTAAGTTCTTCGACCCTTGAGGTGAGCATTTATAGTTTAGAGTTTCTTACTACACTTGTTCCTTCATGGGTTACTTCTAGAAGTTCCCATGTGTCTTTAGCCGCAATGAGGTTACAAATGCGTCTAAATTTAGTAGAACTTATTGTATAGAAAATTACATTCAATGCCTTGTAGTTTGCAATGTGTGTCTTGCGTTGTCCTTCTATCCATTCCCCTTTGGGGTTAGTGGGTTTTGTCCATTTGGTTTGTATCGCCATCCATACAGATAGATCCATGGATTGGAGGAATGTGCTCATTCGTATTTTTCAATACGGATAATTTGTCTTATTGAAAAATGGTGGTTTTGTGGTAGAGTCTAACTCTTCCATATTGGTCCTTTTAGCCTTCCTCTAGGTGAGTAGTATCTTTGATTCAGACTGTTAGGCCCTACAAGAGCAACCTTGTTCTAATACCAATTGAAATTTTATCCTAGAGGGGGGTGCATAGAATTAATTGCAATATCCTTGAACTTTCTCAATTTTCTTCAACCCACTTTACTTTCCTTATTAATAAGATTAACAATTAGCATATATAGGATTGATCAATTGGCTTATCCTTTCGAATATAGATTAATTAATGCAATCAACACACTAACGTATTAATAGGTATGATGATCACAAGAAACACATTGTAAAGAGATCACAACCAACCATAAAACATAATATTTATAATGGTTTGGCACTGCGGCCTACGTCCACTCCTAAAGTTCAACCTGAGCTTTCCGTAATTTTATTTTGATTGAAATACAAATAATCTACGTAAAAATTCACACAAAAACCTTTTTACTTATTGTGCAAGCACTAACCTACACTTTATGTCTCCAAAGAATGTAATGCACCTTCTGATGTCTCCAACGGAAGGGACTTAGATAGTAATCAATAAGATGAATACAATATTACCTCATACAGGTTGATTTTTGCAAAGTATACCAGTTGTGGGTGCTTCTATAGTGAGCTGATGTGCTTTTTCTTTCATATATTTGAGCACAACAAATATTGATCCTTGATGCCTTGTAAATCGCCTGTTTCCTCTCAACGGATAACCAATGTTTTCTCCCCTTTAGATATTTAATGTAGGAAGCATAGAAGGAGATCAAATACAATGATTTTCAACAATACAAGGTCTTCCACACAGTAAAAATCTAGGATTTTCGGCTTTCAAACTAGCCATACTTTTCAGACAATGATTTTCTTTTGGGTAGATGTCTCTCTCTCGACCTAGGGTATTCTTACCCTTTTATAGATCTAAGCCTAGTCTTAGTTTGCAAGATTAGAGCTTTTTCAAATGAACAAGTGATGAGAATTCTTGGATTGGAATCTCTAAAAATAAGAAGGATTTTTTTGAAATTTGCGAGCGTGATCTATCATGCATTTTTCGTGATCGATCATAAATGTGTGATTAACCAGGATGTGAAATCACAACTCTCGGGAGTTTTGTTTTTGGGCTAAAATCATGTTCGTGATCAATCAGGCTGTGATCGATCACCAATCTTGTGATCGGTCAGGGGACCATTTTCCTGAATTTTGTTGTCATCAGCTTTTTTGAGTTGGTGTGGGCATGTCCCGAGATTATCCTTGGTCATGGCATCACTTAAGCCTTCTTGCTTTGGCACTTTTGTTTTATTGCTCTTGTCTAAGATTTACTTCTTGAATTCTTGGTTTTGGCTTTTGTTTTCTTAGTCCTCTTGCTTGCCACTCACTTGGGTCTTCAAGTATCTTATTGATCTTGTTGTCTTGCTTGGGGGCATAGGACTCTTATCATACTTAGACATAGTACATTACATCTCATTTATTTTGGTCATGGGATTGACAATTCATTTCTTAACACTGAGAGGATGGAAAGACTAGTATCTAGGGTATAGATTCTCCTATCTAGGTTGGAAGAGGGATCTTCAATAGATTAGCAAGCCAAATCTCTCATAAGCTTTCTTGAAACGAGTCAAAGAACATTAAAGAGCATTCATAACTAGTACATAGCTCTTTGACACTCATCCCTATTTATAATGGATGAAAATAGTTCATGTTCATTGGATGAGATCATTCCCCAATGTTCAAATGATCATGGCCATTGGTTTAGGCTTAAATTCAAATTTTAGTGGTCGTTAGATATAATTTTGCAACTTTGGATCGATCCAAATGTTCAATTTCTCAATAAAATCCACCTGTCTCTAGTTTGGTCATGGTTTGATCCAAATAAGTTTGGATCAATACAAACCATTTGGATCGAACTGGGATGTTTGGATCGATCCTAGATCAATCCTAGCTCTCTACCAAAGCCTCCAAAACCTCTAGAAAGGCTGTAGGATCCTTGGGATCACCCTTCCAAGGTCTAGGAAGTTTCATAGACCTTCTTAAAACCTTTTTAGACATTTGGATCATTGTGGCTCTGATACTTTACCTGATTTACCTTTTTAGAGCTCAAAATGAAGTATGAACCCTTTAAAATGTTTTGTAGGTTCCCGGTTTGATTCTTTAAGGTCTTCTTTGGTGCTTGAGGTTGGTCTTCATGAAGCTTGGATCCACAGACTTCTTAGCATCTAACATGACTCCAAACATGTCCTAGTCTTTTACAATACATGTATGTTATAGTTTATGGAATTTACAACTCTTGCACTAACATTTTCATGTGAGGCAAGATGTGGGGTCCTCACCGAACCTACTGAGGCCTAAAATTAGCATGGTAAAAAATGAAAGACATATCATTTCCATTCAAAGGTGACATTGTCATGATTACGGGCTTTGCTAAAGGGATGATGTATCATCTCCATTTACATTTGATGGGAGATGACACATCATCTTTGTTCACATTTTCTAGGGGGTGATGTCTCATCTATGTTAAGTCATTATGTAATTTGTCAATTTCATTCCGAGTCTAGGTGATAGGCTATAAATGTTATGTATAATGAGTGAGCATATAAGTGTCTAATGAAGAGACCATCACCTTTACAAGGAAGAGGTTCAAGTGCTACAAGCTAAGGCATATCAAGCAAAGAACCCAAGAAGAGACAAAGAGAAGTGTCAAGGAAAAACCAAGTCACCATCTCTGAGCCTAAAAGGTAAATTAGGTATAAAACCAAACGGGTATTGTGTGGTCATTGTAAGAGACCCCCAAAGACCAAGGTTTTATCCTAGGAAGGCTTTAAGGCCAATATATGCCCCTAGGTGCAATTGCTCAAAAACCCCTCAGTGAAAAATGAACTAAGAAGTAAATATGGACATCCCAACTTAAAATGGCCATAACTTTTGATCTTGACGTCCACTCGGAACCCAAGAGAACTCAAAATGATCAGCTCAACAAGCTCTTTCTAATGGGCATGATCAAGTCACAATCGATTGCAATTCTTGCAATATTACAATATATTATGACATAGATCTAAGTGTAGATCTGAGACTCATGAAGCCAAGCCCCATAACTCGCAATTGGTTATGATATAAAGCCTGATCTTGACCCGTAACGACTAGTTTTTTAAATGTTTTTTGACCATTGGAGGCCATAAGAAGCCTTAGCTCCACCCTATAAGAATGGAATTGGTCCCAAATGATGAATTAACACCTCCCAAACTTATTAGAAACACTATTAAGGAATCATATAGGGAAAATCACTTGAAATCCTCTACATGAGGTGTTCTTGAGAAAAAGGGGTTTAAAGGATTTTAGCAAAGGATTTTAGCAAGAGAAGAGAGGAGGAATGTCAAGGATGGTAGCTCCTACACCTCCTAGCATTCAAACTCCCAACCTCAAGGTAGAGGTAAAGCTTTAACTTCATATCTTGGAGTTTGTTTCCATTCTAGTTAGTTTGTGGTTGGTTTCACATATTGCTTACTTAAACCACCATAGTACTTGTGAATCCTTAGAGAAATCTTGCCATGAGATATTGCCTTTCTTGTGATTCACTTGTGTGTGCCTTCATAGAGACTTACTTTGTTGTGTGATTACTTGTGTATATTGGCATTCTTTAGAGGAATTCACACACTATATTGGGACATCTGTTCCCTTACTTGATCATATTAGCATATTTGGCTATTAAGAACCACTACTTGCATCGGGACTCTGATTCCCTAGGTTGACCAAATTAATATATTTGGCTATTGAAAGCCACACTATATATTGGGACCTTGATTCCCATACTTAGACTTAAACTATCACATTTGGTTATTGAGAACCATATTGGTATTTATATTATATTCCTTTGAGTCAATGGTTGGAGACGTCTTGTGATAAATTGTATGTCCTTAGCTTGGAGACAACCAAGGTCGTGCTTGCCAAAAACACCAAGCACGTAGTTTAAGGTGTTTCCATATACCTTACCCTTGTGTCAACGATTGGAAACATCGTGTGATTAATTTTAAGACCTTGGCTCGAAGACAACAAAGGCAATGCTTGCCAAAGAAACCAAGTATGAGACTTAGAAAGGTTAGCTCAATACCTTGTAATCTTTATCAAAGATTTATTAATAAAATTAAGTAATTAAAGTGGACGTAGGCCCCAGTGTGGTCGAACCACTATAAATTCTTGTGTTGTGGTGTGTGATTATGGTTTATCTATCTCTTTATACTTTCATATCTACAAGCATTTGCATTTAAGAACCAAACACTGTAATTAAGTTGAATTAAAATTGAACAACACTAATCAACTTAATTAAAATCGAAAGGGGGTAAAAAAATTTAAAAATCTAATTAAATCCTATTCACCCCTCCTCTAGGATTATGCACTAGGAATTTTAATCTCCAATCATAATTGATGAGAGATGACACATCATCTCTATCTACATGTATAGGGAGATGATGTATTATCTCCAATTTTCTTGGATTTAGTTGCTCCTTATTCTTAGAGCTGTGACAATTGTGTCGAAAGGCTTCTTTCTCAGTGAGCCAAGGCATGGCCAACAATTGTTAGTGTTGATTGATCAATGATTGAGCTTGAGGTCTAGGTCAGCTAAGCTTGCTTCATGATTTTGAACAAAAGAGGTTTATAAATCCTTGTGTAAAATTATTCCATAAATTTTGAAAAATTAGGCCCCTCAGGGTCTTTGAACATTGGCAATGACATGGTATGTGACTCTTGAGTACATTAGGTCATTTTGCATGTGTCATGGATTTATGTCTGGCCTGGGTTGAGACATGAAAGGTGTTCATAAGCTTTGGGTTTTGAATGTGCCTCTATTTCGTATTAGGAGAGTTGTCTAAACAAAGATGGGAGTATATGCCTATGTTTGGAGAGCTTTGCTTTTACTTCACCAAATGATGATTCCCATAGTTATGTGCTTATGACTTGACTTAGGGTGCCATTGATTTTTCTCATTGAGGGGCTTATGCAAAATGACTTGAATTAGGCCCCTCATTGATTTTTTTTTGTTTGTTTTGTCCCTTTTTTCCCCTATCCTTGGATAGGTCTAGGCTTTTTGGAAAAACAATTGTGCAGGGTATGTGTCCTTGTCTCAATTTGATTGAATGCTTGACATGTGCAGTGTAGACTTGTGCTTAGAATTTCTTGAAACGCTAAGGATTTTGAGCAGATGCATTGTTGAATGAATGGCTTATTAGAAATGTTCGAGATTTGCCTTTGAATATGCCGGTTTCGAAGAGTTTTGGAAATATGAATATGAATGGCTTCTGGTTGGAGATTTATTGCAATTGAAAATCATAGTTCTCTACAAAATGCCCATATCTTGAAGAAGATTATGGTTTTATATAAGATTCTCATGTTTTGAAGAAGATTATGGTTCTTTATAAGATTCCCACGTTTCAAAAGAAGATCATGGTTCTCTACAAAATCCCCATGTTTAAAAGAAAATACTGGTTCTTTATATGATCCCCATATTTGGAATAATATCATGCCAGTTGAAAGAAGATTATGGTTCTATATAAATCCATATTTAGGAATAATGGCCCTTATTTCTTTTGCTCTTCTTTTTTTTCTTTTTGTTTTTGCCTTTTTTTCTTTTCTTTTCTTTTCCTTTTCTGTTATTGTTTTTTATTATTATTATTTTTGAACCATCAATTCTTTTGTCCAGATGTGTACATGATCATGATCTTTGAAGATGCAAAATTTTGAAAGAATGGAAGAATGTTTAGCAAAAATGGCCAATTAAAGGCCTTCTCATTTCAAGACTTCTTTTAACACAAGTCAGATTTACATTAGTCAAGCAAAGAATAGCTTAACTTGATCCAAGTTCATATATTTGGGGAAATCCTCCCTGTCCATATTTCCTAGTAGTAATGCCCCATCGGACAGTTTCTACTTGACAATGAATGATCTTTCATAATTTGGCCAAGGTTACCCCCGTGGTGCTTATTCATGTGAAAGGACCTTCTTGAGAACTAAGTATCCGTCTTCAACATCTCTAGGCTTAACTGTCTTGTTGAAATCCATCGCCATGTGCCTTTAATAAGCTTATCCATTACCCATTGTTTGTAGTCTCTTCTCATTGATAAGGTTCAGCTAATCATGCCAGATCTATGCCCATTCTGATTCTGAAATCTATGCTTCGGCTAAGATTCAGACTTGGAATTTCAACTTCAATTGGTAGGATTGCTTCTATGCCATAGACCAATGAATATGGAGTTACACCTGTTGAAGTGCAGAGGACATTCTATATGCCATAAGTGCATCTGACAACATTTCATGCCAATTAGAGTGTTTGGCAGTCATTTTCCATAAGATCTTCTTGAGATTCTTGTTGGTTGCTTCCATTACTTTGTTCATCTGTGACCTGTATGGAGACGAGTGATGGTGGTGGATTTTGAACTTTTTACAAAGTAGTTCAAGATTTTTCCCACAAAATTGGTTGCATTGTTTGTGATGATTTTAATGGGAACACCATATCGGTAAATGATGTTTATACGCATAAATTTGGCTATGTTCTTCATCGTGATTGCTGATAAGGATACAGCCCCCATCCATTTGGTAAATAGTCAATAGCCATAATTATATATAGATGTCCATTGGCTACCTTCCGAGGCATCCACATCAATTCCTCACATGGAGAATGGCCAAGGAGTAGTCAAATTGTGTAATTCAGAGGTTGGTTCTTTGATAATGTTGGCATAAAACTAGCAAGTGTGGCACTTCTATACATAACTACAATAATCTATTTTCATCGTTGACTAGTAGTAACCAAGTTGGAGAATCTTCTTTGCTAGCATGAGCCCATTCATGTGAGGGCTGCACTCTCCTTCGTAAATGTCATCAATGATAGTGGAGGCCTTAAACTCGTCTACGCATCTCAGAAGGACATGATGAGGAGATTTTTTGTACAATGCCCTACCATGTTAAACAAACTATGTTGCCAACCTCCAGAAGGCATGCTAATTATTCTTGGGAGCCATAAAGGATAGGGTTTGATCTTTGAGATAATTCTTGATGTCGAAGAACCAAGGTTCTCTGTTCAAGTCAATAGTCGTGATCTAAAGATAATAGGCCAGCTCAATTCTCTACTTAATTTTAATTGGTCTCATTTCTACCCCTTGGGGATGTCAATCAAGGAGGCCAATGTAGCCAAAGCATCTACAAATTGATTCATATTTCTACCAATGTAGTTGAAGGTCAGGTATGCAAAATTCTTGGAAAGAATCTATAAGCAATCATGATAGTCCAGGAACTTCTCTTCTCGAATGAATCAATCTTTAATGGCTTAGAAGATGACTAGTGTAGAATCTCCATAGACCTCAAGTTCATCAATACCTAGGTCAATAACTACTTTTAAACCAATGACATAGGCTTCATATTTGGCTATGTTGTTGGTGCATGGAAAACAGAGTCTTACAGCAATTAGATGATGGAACCACTAGGGGGAATGAGGACAGCTTCAAATCTGTTGCTTATTTAATTGGCAGCTCCGTCAAAACACATCTTCCATCCAACAATCTTGTTCAATTTGACTTCAACACAAAGTATATGCTTATCTAGGAAGTTGAAACTCAAGGATGAAGGTTTTTTCACTAGTCCATCTTCTAAGAAGTCAACTATGTTTTGTCCCTTGATAGATTTCTGTGAGACATAGGTGATGCCAAACTCAAATAGTATCATGAGGCAATAGGAGGTTCTCCCTGTGGTTGTTGGTTTCTCAAACAAGTATTTGATGAGATCTATTCAAGAAATCAGGAATATTTTATAGGAAAGGAAGTAGTGTCATAGTCTCTTGGTAGCATACACCAAAGCTAGACAAGTTTTGTCGAGAGGAGTGTATATGGTTTCATAATCCAAAAAATGCTTGCTCAGATAATAAATGACCTACTCTTTTCTTCTTGTCGTGTCATGTTGCCCCAGTATACATCCCATGAAGTTTTCATGTACTATCAAATACAAGATCAACGGGAGGTTGGGCTCTGGAGAAATTAGCACAGGCAGGCTTAGCAGATAATTCTTGATCTTGTCAAAAGCAATATGGAGTAGAGGGAAATCTTCTTTGGGACTGGCTTTGTTTAGGTATCTATAATCAATACACATCTAGACATTGCCATCCTTCTTAGGTATAGGGACGATGTTGGTTAACCATTGGAGATATTAGACAGATAGGAGAAATCCAACATTAAGTTGTTTTTGTATTTCTTTTGTAAGGACAAGGAACCATTATGGTCGCAGACGCCTAAGCTTTTGTTTGATGGGGTGAATATTTGGATCAGTGGAAAGCTTATGGGTGACAAGGTATGTATCCATACT
>JAOXJP010226356.1:0-11506 GCA_025762735.1 Platanus orientalis | reverse complement strand
GAAATTTTGAACCTTAGATAGGTCTAGAGTTCAAACCTACATCTCAACATTTTTTTTTAATTCATGGGCTGGCCCGAAGCCCGGCCCAAGGCCCGATCAATTAATGAGGGTCGGGCCTAAACCCCAGCCCGATCCCACCCCTACGGGCCCAAGCCCCCGCCCGAGCCTGGTCTATAATTTGAGGGCTGGGCCCGGGCCTACCATGGCCCGGCCCGAGCCCGGCCCATGCCCACCCCTAATGACCATATACCATAGAAATTTTCCTTAAGGATACCCAAAGGTGCATTTTGAGGGGTTTAGCTTCATTTGATACTCCCTAAGTAGTTGAAATCCTTCAACTAGGTGAGTGAAGTGATCATCTCTTCTTTAACTTTTGACTAGCATGTCATCCACATAGACCTCCATGCTTTCTTCTATATTGTCCTTAAAGATTTTGTTGACCAGCTGTTGATAGGTGGCTCCTATGTTCTTTAGGGAACATGGCATGACCTGATATTAGTATAGCCCTTGTTCAGTGATGAAGGAAGTTTTTTCCTAATCCGATGAGTGCATAGGGATCTGGTTGTATCCAAAATATGCATCCACGAATGATAAGACCTCATGACTAGTGGTGGCATTAACCAGTTGGTCTACCTTAGGGAGTGGAAAGTTATCATTGGGACAAGCTTTGTTAAGATTGGTATGATCCACACAAACTATCCATTATGATTTTTTGGAACTACTACTACGTTGGCTAACCATTCTAGGTATTGCACCTCTCGAATGGATTCGGCTTGTAGGAGTTTTTTTTTCTTTTTTTAACTTCTTTGATGATGAAATTTTGTCATGGGGTGAATCTCTTTTGTTTTTGCTTAACAGATGGATAGGATGAATCGACATTTGGCTCATCGATCATTATCTATGGGCTTATGCCTGACATGTCTAATGGTGTGAATACAAATATATCTTTGTTTTCCCTAAGAAAGTGAGAGAATTGCTATTTGAAACCTTCAAGTTGTTGAGTTCCAATTTTAGTGGCATGATTAGGTACTTTAGGGTTAAGCTTTATCTATTCTAGCTCTTCAGTTGTGGAAGCTTGTGGTCCCCAAGTATTACTATGTGCATTCTAGGGACCATGTAGTGATTGTTATTGGCCTGATGGATTTGGTTGTTGTTGTTTAGCCTTCACTGCTAGAGTATAGCATTTTCTAGGTAGGAATTGCTAGAGTATATCTCCATTAATCCTTCTAGTATTGGAAATAAGAGGCACTGGTGATAAGTTGAGGGAACTAACTTCTTCTCATGGATCCATTCTCTTGCTAAGATGGCATTGTATGGGGAAGATGCTTGGACCACTAAGAAGTCCACTATAAGTGTTACCAGTCCAAGGGACATTGGTAACTTTATTTTCCCCAAGGTTGGTGTGGGCTGGTCATTGAACCCAATCATAGGAGTGGAATAAGATTTGAGATCAAATTTTTTAGACTCATATGATGAAAAGTAATTTTTTTAACTCATCTGATGAAAAGCAATGAAGAAAAGTATGTCTACAGAGCTGTCAGTTTCTACTATGGTTCTTTTGACCTTTGAGTTGGAGATCTTTAGAGAGATTAATAAAGCAATATCATGTGAGAAATGCAGTCCTTCTAGATATTGATCCGAGAAGGTGATCAATTCGAGTTGGGGCTTTGGAGGAGGCTTGGTCACAATTTTGGTTGACTAGGACATATAGAAAATTTGGCATACCTAGGTGGCTTTTTATGGTGACTTCTTAAAGATGATTGGGTGGCTTCTGCAATCTAAGATCCTCCATGAATAGTGTGAATGATAAGGTCTGTCATTTTCTGTTGCTGAGTGTTGGCCACTTGCATAGAGCGAGTATATTCTTCTTGAGGAAATCGCTAATCTTACTGATTCGGCTACATAAGCTTTCAATTACCATCGTTTAATGAGATCATTGATTTGTAATTGGAGGATTCAACATTCATTCATTTTGTGACCTTTAGCTTTGTGATACACACAATGTTTGGATTAATCCCTGGTGCTTCGATCACCCTTCAAAGGATTGGGCCATTTGAGGTATGGTTTTGCTTGATTTACTACAAGATCACTTGTATGGGTGTGTTATGTGGGCTGAACTCTTAAGTGGATTTATCCTCTATTTTCTTCTTCTCGTTGGGGTTGCTTTTATGCTGATCTTTGGTAGGAGCAAGCCAAACCCAAAGATCTAGTAGTGTATTGATCACCACTTTCCCTTGAGGTGGAGCCACATCTTTTAGCTTTGCATACTTCTCAACTCTAGCCAAAGGCTAGCCATGTCTTCTGTAGGGATTTTGGTTAGTGATTGATGTAGTTTTCTCGTATACAAAATTCCTCCTTTGAATGCTATAGTAGCAGTTTTCTCATCACAACCTTCAATGTGGAGTGACTCTTAATAAAACCTTTGTGTATGTGCCCTTAATGGTTCCTTCACTTTTACATGTTGAAGAGAGTGTCTACGTTCTTCCTCTAGGGTCAACAGTGGACAAAGTTGGTGATGAAGGTGTTGACATTATCTTAAAAATCTTCCTATAGATAGATGACATGCATATTTTAATGGATCTAGAAATAGAGTAATAAACTAGGGTACATGATGAAGCCGGCGATAGGACACATATCACAACAGTTGATATGCAACAAAAGTGGATCACTATTTGCACGAAGTAGGGCAAACAAGACCACTACACACCCCATGATGGGCATCTTCCGTGACATAAGAAAGTGATTATAGCAACAAAGAGGAATGGAGAGTGAAAGAAACTTCTCAACAATGTGAAGGAGTTACAACTACTATTAGGAGTAGGAGTAATTTAACTTAGTCTATAATTTAATAGGTGAGAAGAAGAAGAAAGGATCACTCCAACATCAACATCAAATTTTATTTCTATCCTAGGAGTAGGAGTAATTTAACTTAATCTATAATTCGGCTCAAAAGGATTGGACCTGGTTCATTCCTTAGATTCTATCATCTACTTGTTCGATGTCAAGTAACATAGCTCTTTTGAAGAGATTGGTGCTCTTTGGAGTTAAATAGGACGTTTGTTTTGTGCTATCGATATCCACTATTGTATTAGAAAATTTGTTTCCACACTTTTCTCACGCTTTCCCTTTTGAAGTCTATGAAAAGTCCTCCTTGTTGAGGCATGTACCAAATCCGTTCTAGTTACCAGGGTTACCCATACCTAGAACCATGTGAGGAATGAGGTTTTCCACCAAAATAGAGATTGGCGACCACAATGGGAGATCACTTCGAAGGGACAAATGATCTAACACCCTAGAAGACAAAAAAGATCATTTCATGGGAGATTATGGTGCAGGAAGCCTCAAGGATCTGATGGCGAAATCGACACATTCGACAAGCTGGCCAACAATTGCTGTAACCTTTTGGATGATGGTCGAGTAGGGTTAGTTCGAAAAAGGGTCAGGGTAATACCCAGAGAACAACTTGAAAAGAGAAATTCTAGTAGCTCTATACCTAAACCCTAGAAGGGATTTGAGAGGCAAGGTCGACCAATGGTTTATCTCAATGGCCAACACCTTAGAACCCCAATGGGAAACCCATATGAGAAGACTTAACAGTAGTTGAGTGGCCATGAGGAATAATTTCAACTAGGCCACAACCAATCTAGTCAAGCTGTGAATTTTCCATGTCAAGAAAAGTTGGAGTACCCATGTCCTAGGGAAAACTCAAGAAATCTCTTAATGAATAGTCAAGCTCTTGACTATGTGGGCTTCCTCAAAAAGTGGCATATCCTAAGGGAAACCCTTAAGTCCATATGATTCTTATCGGCAGCCATGCGAGAACATGAGCTATAAAGATAGGCACCCTTCGTACAAGAAAAATTCACCATCTAGAGATCAGGAAAGAGACTTGAGCCCTTAGTTCAGTTAGGCGATGATTGAGGTGCAAAGTCGATATTTGGTTGAGGTGTTAAATATGAAATAAAGAAACGATTACAAAAGACGTGTGCTAGGAAAACCTCGAGACAAGCGGATAAGGGACCATGTGATGAGTAGGTAAGTGGGAAAAGCCAGTCTCTTACTAAACGCAATGCCACTAAGCTCACACCGACCCTAGAGGAACCAAGAAGCCAGCAATCAAGAGTCAGTCGATTCCCTATGATGGAAAAGAAGAAACAGAACCTCCTGATGGATATGTCGACCCAATCATGATCAAAGAAGTAATAGAAAGAAAAGTAAAAAAAGAGGGTGAATTGGTGTATTGAACAATGCACTAAGAAAAAGAAAACTAGGTTAACTCTACCCCTATAAAGTTATCTGTTAACATGGTCTCGATTAAGAAAGTGATCGAGCAATCTTGCCTTGGTAAAGGATCAATCACTATAACTCATGCTATTTGGGAGTAGGATGTCAAGATAGAAGAATACTTGATTGAAGTGTCGAAGGCCTTGCATCGGCTAAGGTTGAATGAGGCCAGTGCAACAAGGATCGACAAGAAGCAAGTTCTTCACCTGGGATCAAGATCAACTTGGGAGAATAACTTAGAAATAGTGGAAGTTAAGAGCACAAAAGGTTGATGAAAAATATAAACTAAGACTTTAAAGGGCATAGGCTGTCTGGTGAGCAAAAAATGGGTCGACTTTGACAAGTTAAGTGTCAAGGAGAGATCATTCTTTAGAGGGTTTGTAACAACAAAGTCTTGTAGTCCTCGAGTATCATTCTGGGGGCTTGAAATGGATCATCAAGATGACTCGAACCCCATCAAGGGTCACATCCCAAGAAAGGGCGGACCCTATAGTATGCTTGGGGGTAGTACTACCTTCAAGAGTAAAGAATTTGAGCAAAATGAAGTGGCCTTCCACTTGGGAATAACCAATCCAAGATAGTAAAGTTTGTTATGAAGACATTCATCAACCCATGTATACCAAGGAGGGACTCAATGGTGAGTTCTTGATGCAGCACAAACCTCCATATCAAAAGGAGGTATTCAAGGAAAAAGATGTCTTATACCAATTAATATGAGCCAAACACCATGGGTTATATAAGGATAAAGAATTTCCTACAATAAAAGAGTCTAATATGACTACATGTAATGAAAAGAAAAGAATCCAAGGGAAAATATGTCCAAACAAAATTTCATTATATATAAGTAAAAAATTATAAAAACTCTTCTTGAGACAAACAATGTCTAAGGAAAAAAATGTCATAAGTCAATGAAACGATGTAGATATGAAGGTTTATATCGAGACCTTATATCATTTCTTAAAATATAGAATGGCCTAAACATAGTTAAGGTGGGGCATCGAGGTTGGCGGTTGACAAAGGTAGAGCACATATTTCAGTAGAAACAGTTCAACCAATACATTGTCAAGAACTGAGGAGACATAGATGAGGTGTGTTTATCTCTCTGGAGGTCACCTCAAGAGTTGCCCAGGGAAACGGTTTTAAGATAAAGGAGTAAAGGAAGGGGCTTAAGTTAGTGTGCCTTTCTAGATTTGTGCTCATTTCCAAAATCATCATAGGCGTAGAAGAGCAGGCTATGTGTAGAGGGGGACTCTATCTCCAAAGTTGCGGATGGTGACATCTCCATATCTGTAAAGCAATCTTCCATGACCTAAGAAGTACTCTAAGATTATCTAGTGAATCCATGTGCTGCTCCAGCTCCTTGAAATAAGGAGACCCAAGATGAAATAATCGTCTTTTAACCATGGGGTTGTGGTTTAAGCAAGGGACATGGCATGAAAAATTAATATCAAACATTCTCATGAATGAGTGAATTCAAGTACTAGGTATAGGCTAGGAAGGGGAACTACCCCATTTGATAGTGTTTGAAACCACTCCAAAGTGTCGAGTCCCGCCAATATGATTACAATGAGAATAAGTAGCAATCATCATGATAAGGGATAAGCACAAGATGGTGCTCAGAGTTGGTATATATAGACCCACATAGGAAAGGGTTACTAGAAAATGATGAAGATGGTTCAGTTTCCCACACAAGAGGCATCATTCATTCTGCTTGAGATCATTGGAAGTTAGGTGAATCCTAGAAGAAATTAATAATAGAAGATATTTTAACCTGGAGAATGTGCCATTTGGGATTACCTAATCAAATAAGTTACATCCTCAGGTGCAAGTTACTAAAAATAATCAACACAGTTCAGGTGCATGAACCCGAAGCTCTAGAAGATGGTCACACGTGTCTAGTTAGGATCTAAACTAGACACATGTGGGGGGATTTTGTTAGCACCATCTTAAAAATCTTCATATTGATGGACAACACATGGATTTTAATGGATCTAGAGATAAAGCCATAAACTGGGACATGTGATGAAGCTGACATTAGGACACGTATCTGGACAACTAATATACAACAAAGGTGGATCATTATTTGCACGTAGCAAGCCAAACAAGACCACTTTACACCCCATGACGGGCATCTTTCACGACATGAGAAAGTGGCTATAACAACAAAAAGGAGTGGAGAGAGGAAGAAACTACCGAGCAACGTGAAGGAGTTATAACTATTATAACTGCTTTGCCTAATATAAATAGGTGAGAAGAAGAAGAAAAAAGGATCTCTCCAACATCAACATCAAATTTTATTTCTATCTTAGGAGTAGGAGTAGGTCTATCTTAGGTGTAAAGGTAATTTAACTTAGTCTGTAATTTGACTCGAAAAGATTGGACCTGGTTCATTCCTTAGATTCTATCATCAACTTATTCGATGCCAAGTAGCACAACTCTTCTAAAGAGACCAGTATTCCATGTAGTTGAATAAAACATTTGTATTGTCTATCCATATCCATTATCGTATCAACAATGTTGGTTCCACAATTTTCTCACACCTTCCTTTTCGAAGTCTACAAAAAGTCCTCTTTGTTGAGACATGTACCAAACCCATTCCAATCTCCCGTGTTACCCATACCTAGAACCACGTGAGAAAGGAGAAAGTTTTCCCACCAACAGGAGGTGATGCAAAAGTGGTGAAAGGTGTGGAGGCTTGAGGGTGGTAGTTTATAGAACTATCCCAATGCTACCCCCTACAAGTTTGAGGGGAAGACTCTACACATCAAACTATCTTTGTGTTGCTCCAGGGTCATTACCTATTTGTAATGGTGAAAATATGGTATGGGGTCAGTGGATCCATCATAGTTGTTAAGATTTGGTATGGTGACTCGCCTAGGTACTGGTTAATCTAGGATGTTTGGTCTGAAAGGAGACTTATGCAAATTCTTGACTACATTCTAGGCTAATTATTGGACATTTTGGTTTCGAGGGACCCTAATCCTCAGATTGAGTTCCTCTAGGCATCTATCAACCATGCTTTAAATGTCTTCTTTGGAGACCTTCTTTGTCTTCTCGATCTGCTCAGGGAGAGGAGAAGATCCCTCTCTTTTATGATGCTGCTTGTTATTATTATTGTGCTAGTCAAAAGTGCTCTGATGCTAATCATGGCCTTCTTTAGGGAATCACGCCCTCAAATGTTCATTTTCCAAAGTTAACTTTTCCAATTATTACTATAACTCTTACCTTTGTTGCAATAACTGATCTTGGATGGTTTCGATCTACGCCAGAATCGCAATAACTTGTAGGGGAATGTTTGATTGTTGGGGTGGTTGTTTAGGATCAATGTGGTCATTAGCTCGAGGAGCCATTGATGATGGAAATCAGATGGAGGTTGCTTCTTAGCTTCAAACATTCCCATATACGACGTCCAACCGTAGATGGTAAAATTTCACTTCACTATCAATTCGAGTTAATCTTTTGGTATTCATTGATCTGGTTCAACCTAGGTTGATTATTGTATGTTGTCGAGCTTCCTTTAGGTTGCTTCACTCACCGGTGTGGTACTTGCCAAATGACCTTCGACGATCTAGTAGGGTTTGTGTTTGTTTGGGGGAGGTTTAGTTGAGTTACCTTAACTTACCAAGAATGTTCCCTTTTTGGCAAATGATTTGATCTTCTTATAGAGCTTGATGGAACTTGATCCGTTGTGTTTAGGGATTGAGATCTCCGATTTAACCCTAGAATCATGAGAAGTTGAGATTGTATCAAGCTTGAACTGCTTTGACCGCTTCTGGATGAGTTGTTAGATTCAGACTCGTAGGTGGGTCTTATGTTAATCATATCTTTGACCCAATGATGGGTTTGTTACGTTAGTTGTGCTAAAATCACGTAGCTTGACATGTTTAGTTGTAAATTTGCATGCAGTTGATGTATTGGACATCTCAAGTCTGACTTGACCTACATGGGATTTGGAGTTGGCTCCATCTGGTCTGATCTAGAGAGACCAATCCAGGGTCAGGCTTGGTTTGAAGTTGACCATTTTGTGGTAAGACTTGGTTTGGAATTGACACTTGGCAGTGTACAATTAGCGGGAGCATTTTTCCCACTATAGTATCTACTAATTAAGAACTCACATTCTTATGCACAACCATCCTTCACATGTGAATTATAGTATTAGTGTGAAGTGGTCTTATTTGAATGAAGATTCATCTATTTGATGGCATAGACAATTAGGGCATATTTTATTAGATATCTTGAATGGTTCAAGTGATATCAGTTTTACTATCCTTCTAACACTACAAGGATAATATAAATTGGAAATACAAGATTTCTTGAGAATGGTCTAATGGGAGTGTTTTACATTTGTATATTATTTTTAGAATCCCATTCCCTATGTTTCAGCAATGGAAAGTTTGATGTATCTATAAGTATGAATTTTTCACGATACTATATTTATTATTAAAATGCTTGGTAGTACCATAGTGGCCTTGGTATAGACCATTGGAAAATAACTAAGAAGGTGATGGAATATTTATAGAGGACAAAGAAAAACTCCATGCCCATATACAAACAGTCCAATTCATTAGATATTGTGGGATACACTGATTTTGATTATAGTGCATGTGTAGATAACAAAAAATATACTTTGGGTATATTTTTATGCTAGCTAGAGGACTTGTATCTTGGAGAAGTGTCAAACAGATGATTATGACAATATCATCTATAGAGGAAAAGTTTGTAGAACATTGTGAAGCTATTTATAGGGTACTTGGTTGCATAATTTTGCTTTGAGGCTTTGGACCATGGATTCAATATCGAGCCCGTTAAAAGTTTCAAGTGACAATGTTGCTATAGTTTTATACTAAAGGAACAACTGGAATTTAGCAAGACCCAAACATTTGATATTAAATTTCTTGTTATTCGTGGAAGAGTTCAGAATCATAAAGTGGTATATTTGAATGCGACAAATATTGAATGACCTCCTAACTAAATGCTTAAATGGAATTTGTTCAACCAACATGGATTTGGTAGAATCTTTTGATGCTTTTACCTAGATGATGTCATTTTGCATTGAAATGCTTTTATGATGACTTAATGACTTTTATTGTGCACATATATAGTCTAGCAAAAATAATGATTTCCATATAAAGAATAGAAATAGACACGTATGATCACAATTTTCTTATTATTTATAGGATTATAGATTGTTTAAATCCATTTTCATTGGATAGACTTGTACCTATGGTCATGAAAAGTCTTATATTGATTTAAGATATACTGACTACCATGATCCAATATGAATATTCAATGGACTAGATTGTTATAGGATATTGCTTATAATCTATTTAGAAAAAAATAATTTTATTTCAAAGTTTGATCAAAATGATCAAGTGGGAGAATATAAGAAATTGTGACCCTTCACTCAATATATTTACATATAATAGACTAAATTTAAAGGATTACTGAGAATTAAAAAGTACCCATTAAATTGTGATCATGGGTTAAAATCTCATAGCTTAATGTATGAAGACTTTATTGATGTATATTGTCAATTCTATATTGTATAAAATACATGGAGTGGTCGATTAGGCATGGCATGAACACATTGCATATCTTAGTCATGTCTGTAATCATCAAGTGTTGGTTTCCAACAAGGAAGTTGAGCTCCATCACTTAAAGCCAAGGATGATATGTTTCCAAGCCTACCAAGGTTCAAAAGCTTGAAGACCTGAGGCTCAACAAGCTTAAGAAAAGTTTGTAAAGGTTCATAATATGATAGACATAGGTTAAAAAGCCCAAAATACCTTTACATGACATTATGGACTAAAACATGCCACCTACATAGGTTCCCAAGTGAGTGGGAGTAGGTTCTAGGCAAAATGGCAGAAAAACAGGGGAATCAGATCAATCCGGAGGGGGTCTGATCAATCTGCACTTAGCAGATCGATCCGCTGCTTATCGGATCGATCCGATAAAGCTCGGGTGTCTTAGACTAAGACACCAAATCAATCCAGGGATGCCAGATTGATCCGAGCAGATTAATCTGACATAGCTGGATTGATTTGAAATCATAGAAATTCAAAAATATCAAATAAATCTATGTCTGCGATTTTTTGACCATTAGAATAGATGCCAAATCAAGGGTGCACAACTGTGTTCATCCCCTATAAGTATGAGAGAAACTCAAGAGAGTTCTCTAACTCTTAAGAACACACACAATCTTATTGGGCACAAAGAAAAGAGAGAGCTAAGGCATCTTACACCTCCCAACAGCCAAAGGCTCACTTCTGTGGGCATTGATTGAAGATCAAGAGCCTTTGAGTGCTTCCCAACACTCTATATAGGAAGAACAAGAAGAGGGAAGCTAGGTGAAGGGTTTACTCCCTAGTAAACCCTTATGAGAAGCTCTAAGAAGCAAGAGACACTCTTAGAAACTTAATGGAATTGATTGGCATACAAGCTCAATAAATGAGAAACCATCCATATGTGCATCAAGCAATACATAAACTTTTTGAGGTAACTTGTATTGAAATTTGTCTATATTGAGACCTTAGCACCCATTGGAGACACCAGGTGTAGACCATAACACTACTGTCAGAGACACCAGTAGTGTAGACCAATACCCGCCGGAGACACCGGGTATAAGCCTCTCCCACCGGAGACACCAGGAGTAGAGCTTGCTATGCAAGTAGATAGGTTTTGCAATTTTAACCTTGATTGTAATGTAATTCAATCTAAATAAAATTTGATAGCTCGGTAGTGATTAAAAGTGGATGTAGACTTGAGTGCCAAACCACTATAAAAATTATGTTGTGTGATTGCTTGTGTGCGTATTGCCTCTTCTCTCTATTTTACATGGCATGTTTATCATTTTATATATGATCTTTTACATTCGAAATTAAGTAAGAACTTAAAGTGATTAAAAGATCTAAATTACAAATTGTCATTACATTGCACTTGTAATTATAATAATTGAAACATAGTTCTAAGTGTATTAAATTCCAAGAATTACAAGCATATCTAAATTGGAATTTTAATTGGGGAAAGAATTTTTAGATATCGTATTCACCCCCCTCTAGGATTAAACCGGACTTTCAATTGGTATCAGAGCAGGGCTACTCTAACTCGGTCTAACCGGAGTGGAAAGATCCAATTCCTAGAGTTACAAGAATAAAATGGTCAATCCGGAAGAAGCATACTCAACCTCAAAACCCCCATTCTTCGATGGGAATAATTATCC
>JAOXJP010226355.1:0-11507 GCA_025762735.1 Platanus orientalis | reverse complement strand
TAGGTACATGTAGCAATTTTAATACGGAGTTCATGACTGTGATTTGGATCACCTAGCCTATTATGCCAGATCAAGGATTTATTGCCGCTACAACTATGATAAGCTATTGCTGGTGTCTTTGACTATTTAATTCATCAGGGGATAAATTTCATCCCTACAAAACCCTTGTGCTATCACTTGCTTTATCAACTTGTCCTGAACAGAGAATTGATTTGCATTAAACAAAATCAAGCAATTGTTATCTTTTGTAAGTTGATATACTGACAGTAAATTTGTAGAGATATCTAGAACATGAAGAATATGGTTTAAATGAAATTTATGAGAGGGTGTTGATAAAATACCAGCTCCAGTGTTTTGCACTGTAAGGGTTTGCCCATTTTCAACCATTACATTGTTTTGACCAGTGTAGGGTGCATGTAATGAAAGAGAATTCAATTCCAAGGTAATATGATTACTTGCCCCTGAGTCAAGATACCATGTGGTCGGAGGAGCAGAGTTCAGAGAATACGTATTATATGAGGTAGTAGCACCTAGGTGAGAAATATATGGGTTATGTATTGTTGGTGAAGGAGCAAAATACGCAGCCAGAGATACATTCGGACGATGATCTGAACAAAACTGATGTTGAGAATACTGTTGTGTATAGCCAGGCTACTACTGAGTAAAGCCAGTGGTTAGTAGTTTATGTTCAGTCGGTGGTAACAATCCACTGCTGACTGACCAACCTTCTTACAAATCTGACAAAATAGTTTAGACTTTCTGGATTTCCCTCTTCTGCGTCCACGATCTGTTTCAAACCCTTTGTTCTAATTTAGATTAGATGAGTCTTGAAATGCCGTGAAGGCTGATGAAATCTCATGCGATTGAACTGGACTTTCAACAATTTGTTTGGATGGAAGTTGTTGCTCTTCAATTAGAAGGAGGTCATTTAACTCAACTTGTGAAATTGAGTTCGAATGTGTCCTTATAGCGGTCTTGAAAGGATGGTATTTTGTGGGAAGACCATTCAAGACATAGATAACTATGTCTTCTTCATCAATGATAGAATTCACTACAACAAGTGTGTCAACGATGGATTTCACATGCTGAAGATACTCCGTCATGGAGACTGACCTTTTCTTGAGACTTTGGAGTCTGCTTTTGAGTTGAATGATGTTTGATCTGGATAATGAAACAAAATTTACGTTCTAGAGCATCCCAAGCGTCTCTTGAATGTTGAAAGTTTAGGACGTAAGGTAAGATTGACTCTGAAACTGATGCAAGAATGTAGCTCAACAGCTGCTGATCCAAGATCTGCCATGTTGTATACTCAGAATTCGGTTGAGAGTGTCCATCAGTGTCAAGAACAAACTCAGATGGAGGTTTTGAAGCATTGTCTAGTAGAAATTGAATGTTGTGAGCTCGGATGGTGGTTTGAAACTGTGACTGCTAAATTAGATAATTGTCGCTCTTTAGCTTAACAATGATCAAGGACGACATATTTGAAATGAAATGTTGAAGAGATGTAGAGCAAGATGGGGTAAAGTTGAATGAGGACAAAGAAGATTGTTGAGTTTCAGAAGTAGCAGAAGGAATAGGATTTGTTGTCGCCATTGTCGATAAAGAAAGCGAACTGGATCTTAAAGAAAGAAAAGAAATTCTTTACCTGAAAAAAAAATGATGCAGGCACTAAACAAATTCTTGATTTGATTTGTTTCTTTGATGAATGAATTTGAGTTTCAGTACTTGGATCTCCAATTTGCAAGAGTTTCTCAATGGCGTGCATGATTTTCCTACTCTGATACCATGAAAACACAATTGATTAAGCTACAAGAAAACAAAGAGCTAGAATGAAAAGAGGAGGAAGACGACTATCAAAGAAAGAGAAAGATTTAGACCTAACAGAAAATGATTTTTCATTACTCTTCTCTTGCTACAGATCTGAATATATATACACCAACATTCGGTTACATCACTTACAGCTGTAACCGACCTATTTGACAGCTAGATAGCAAACTAACTTGACTACTTTACACGGGAGAGAGAGCTCTCCAAAATGCACATAGGTAGGGGGAGGAGTTGATTCATATACTGCTTGATTTTTACAATGGAATTGATGTGGGACAGTAAACAAAGAAAGAAATTTTAAAAACAAAACCATCGAAATCCCAAAAAAAGAGCATCAAAATCTAAAACCTCCTTCGTTTTCAACATACTACGTCAACAACTAATATATATTACAGATAAATAAAACTATTACGAGCAATGCAACGACACAAGAAACAAAAAACATATAACTTGTCACCCTCTCCTCCTCCATCACCCTTCTTCTTCCTTCCACTTTTTTTATCCTTCTTGTCGTCCTCTATCTTCGTTAGAACAATCTCAACATTTTTCTTTAGTTTCTTCATCAGGGAACGTCAAATCACTTCGCCGTCTACTGTCCCCTTTACCTTCACCAAGTGCTTCAGCACATCAACATATTCAATCCTCACTTCTAGCACACCTACAAATTATCAGTCATCCATTTACAGTTAAATACCGAAAAAAGAAAACCAGAAAAGCACACAAAGAGGTAGAGAGGGAGAGAGAGGAACGAAACAGAGAGGAAGAACACAACACGGGTAATATTGAGATTTAAAGAAAAAAATTTTACTTCAAATTCAGAATAAGTTCACAATTAAAGCAAGTTACCATTCCTCTTGATTGTAGAGGATTTAGAGTGAGAAAAGAATGGTTTAAAAGGCAGAAACCAATTTCGTGAACTGTATAAATAGAAAATCTCACCTTCAAACTTCCAAATTGTTTTCTGTAGTTTGTTCGATGTAGCCCTTGCAGTCTAATTGAGTCTTAAGAACAACTATTGTCACCATGGGCTAAGAACAAAATTTAGATTAAAAAAATGAATTAGTTTTTAACAAAATGGGCCTCCAATCCAGGACAACAATATGATAGCTTATTGGGAAGCAAGCTTAAAAAACTCTGAAACTAGACAAAATTTGAAACACTTTTTTTCCTTGACTGTTCCCTATGGCTCCATTTGTTTGCTCATAAAAGGGCTTGAAAACAAAGTTTTCCTTAACAAACTTTGTTTTTGAGCATTTGTTAGGTCATAAAACTAATCTGACACGTAAATCTTTGTAAAAGATTTTTTTTACCCCCTAAATCTGTAACCATTTTCCTTACAAAAGGGGCGTAAGTTGCTTCCACGGAAAATCGCTCAAGATGTCCTAACCATAAACCCATAAATCCAACGGGAAGAAAAGAAATATTTGAGCCTAACTCTTTCTCAAGTGCGACGAGGTGATGACGTTGAGGTGGAACAAGGTATGTTGATGATGATGAACTCTCTCTTTAACAAAGCTTACCGCACACACGAGCTTAGGCTGGTTTGAGGCCAAAATAAAATTCAATCTCTCTAAGTCTTCTTCTTCTTCCTCTTTCAGATTTTGCCTCTTTCGACCAGAATAAAACCCTAATTTTTTTTACATCCTCCTCTTTCTTTTCTTATTCGTCATCTTCTTCTCTTCATTTCTTCCATCCCCTTGCCGATTCTTTCAGATTTTTTGGGCTTTTATTAAATTTGTATAACAATTTTCTTTTAGCAAGAGGAGCTACGATCAGAGGAGCATTGGTTCTTGGATTTGTCGCCAAAACACAAAAGCCCTAATATTATAAGTCATCTTCTTCTTTGGTGTTATAACTAAGGTTCAGTGGGTTAAGGTCAACTGAGTTGGGAAATTTTATAAATGTTAGATATGGTTTTTGGATTTCCCAGTTTTGAATGGTATTAGTGGTGCATTCTAGTAAACTGAACTAAAGAAGAGTTTGCTTATATCCCCATCTTCATCTACTGCCAATCCATCCAGACTAATGAAACTTTCATCCCCACTCAACCATTACCTTACCAAAACTGGCATCAACAAAGAAACCCAAAAGGAGAAAAACAACCCCAAATTAGTGATCCATCAATGTCAACCCCAACTCAACAGCACTTCACAGATAAAATCGATCTGAAACCAAACACAACCAAAACGGAGATTTGAAAACAAACACAAAGTAAACTACAAACTACATAATTAAATATCACTTATAAACAAAGATAAAAGCTTCTGATTTCATGGAAAACAGAGTGATTGATAAAAGTTTATATAGATAAAAGCTTTTAATTTATATATTTGTGGAAATGGAAATATTTCATAAGAAACAGTAAGACTTATGTAGATATTTATACCTGTGAATGTGGCTCCTTTAGATGCCATTGATTGTTTTGAACTTCCATTCCCAAATATTACATGTTTTCTTCTCCCATGTGTTGTTTCTATGGTTTGGGATAAAGCCTTTTATTTTTTAATGTATTCCATAGATACCTTTCAAGTGTTTCTTGATGGTACCCAAACCTTGTCCGCTATTCTTGTGGTCATTGGTTGGTACTTAACAGTTATTTTTAATTTTTAATTAATTTTTTATATCTTCCCCCTTGAAATTTTGTTTGAAACAAATACTCGAAAACTTTACAAAGTCATTTTGTGACCATTTTTACGAGTTCAAACAAACACTTGAAAACGGAACGTAGGTAAAAGTTTGTTTTACCTCCGTTTTGTTTTACCCTCTATCAAAGTTTTACAAACAAACAAACAGAGCCTATTGAAATCCCCATCGACCTGATTTCTTAGCTTTGAGTTCTAACTAGTAGACAGCTGCAGGAAGGTTACCTCTTTGCTTTTATGGTCTTGCTTCTTCTCCGACTTCTCTTTGGTCTTCTTATCCTCATCATCGTCTTTCTCCTTAACCGGTAAGGGGGAAATGAGTTTAACCTTCTTCTCCGTCTTCTTCTCTACCCAATGTTGAGGCTTCAATGGGTCCACTTCTCTAATTACCGTCAGCTTGTACAGCTTGTAAATCATAATTTCACACTTCACATCCTCAACACCTTCACCCACCACCCATGGAATAAGAGTCAAAGTAAGGAATGTGTGCCAGTAAAGTGCTCACATGTAGATGAATCTAAAATCCTTGTTAAGCTATTGCAGTAACTCAAAGCAGAGACTCAGAGATGCATATTAATTATGGAACCCACTTGAATTAAAGGACAGAAAGGGGAAAATCAAATGCAAAAGCTCCATTAAAAAAATAAAAAATAAAAATTTCAAATAAATATTGGAAATATTTCAGTTGAAATCAAGCAACAAATCCAGATTTTAAGTTCCTTGATAAAAGTAGAAGACTATTAATAAAAGAAACGAGTTAAAAGATATAAGATATAAAGAAAAATCGAATGTTTTTTTTATCTGCATTTAGGAAGGAAAAAGGAGAATATAATCCAAAAAGAAAGAAAAATAGTGCAAATGTTATGGAAGAATAGAATCAAGAGAAATAGATTTATCTTCTTAATGTGGGTTTACTTGGAAAACGATTTACAAATTTCTTCACTTCCTTGGCACAATCTTTGCAACTTGTATCGACATTAAAAACAATAGTTATCAAGCCACCTTCTTCTTTCTTCTTCAGACAATCATCCTGATTCTCTTGGGAAAAAAAAGTAAAAAAGTAAAAATTACAACAAACCGTCGATCTTATATTGTAACTTAAGTGGAGTATGGAAGAAAGAAATAGGATTGATCAGGGAACCATCCGACCTTGCCCATTGTTCATCCTTGTAGGAACCCAAATCCCCAAACAGATCTGTAAATACTAACCCTAAATCTTTTAGGGCTAGTTTCTAGAAAGACGAAGACAAAAACAGAAAGAAGAAAATATTATGGCACTTTCTAAAACCCAAAATAAACTTTTGTTTTATCAAAATACATTTTCTCTCTCTACCTCTCTACATGCCAAAACGTTTCCACCTCCTTATATGACCAACTAAACAAATAAAGATTCCTTCTTGATAACGAACTCTAACAACCTTTCCTAAACAAACTCTTAAATAAAATAAATAACAAATTAATAAATAAATCAATAATAAATCCAACTAACTTGATTTATTTCATCATTGCCTCCCTTAAATGAAGTTCATTCAAAGTGACTATTCCCATCATCTTTTTCAACCTTGTAAAAGCATCCGCAGACAACAGCCTTTATAAAAATGTCTGCAACTTGATCATTGGATTGACAAAACTCCGATTCAATTTCAGTATCTTTCACAAGTTCATGGATATAGTGAAATTTGAAGTCAATGTGCTTACTCCTTCCATGAAATACTAGATTATTTGTTAAAGAAATTGTTGACTTGTTGTTGCACATAATCTTTGTTAGAACTTTTGGCTTCTAATTTAAATTACCAAGAATCTGACATAAGCATACTGCTTGAGTAGCACAATATGCAGCTGCAATATATTCTGTCTCCACTGTTGAAAGTGCAATCACCTACTTCTTCTTTGATGACAAAAAAAAAAAATCCTAGACCCATATGGAATGCATATCCTAAAGTGCTCTTTATTTTCTTAAAATCACCAGCCCAATCACTATCTATATACCCAACAAGTCCAAACTTGTCTGTAGGAGAATAAAAAAATACCATCATCTAATGTACCTTTAATGTATCGCAAAATTCTCTTTACTGCCTGCAAGTGTGATTGTGCAAAGATTCCATAAACCTGCTTATAATCCCAACTCCATAAACAATATTTGGTCTAGTTGAAGTCAAGTATCTAAGACTACCAACTAACTTTTTAAAATATGTGGGATTCACAAGTTCACCTCTTTCATCTTTGACCAATTTTAATTTTTCCTAAACCGATGTCCGAATTGGCTTACATGATTCCATCTTGAATCTTTTCAAAATATCTTTGACATATTTTTGTTGTGAAATAAAAATACCACTATTTGTCTAAACCACCTCAATTTCGAGAAAATAGGACATAAGCCCTAAATCTATCATCTCAAACTGGTCAATCATAGTCTCCCTAAATTCTTCAACCATCTTCTGACTATTACCAGTAAAAATCAAGTCATCCACATATAAACACATCATAAGCAAATCATCTTGCAAATTGGTTTTAACATATAATGTGTATTTATGTGGACTTCTATGGAACCCATGCTCAATGAAGTATGCATCAATATATGTATACCATGCCCTTGGTGCTTGTTTTAACCCATATAAAGCTTTATTTAACTTATACACCATATTTTCATATCCTTTACATAACCTACAGGTTGTTCAACATACACGTCTTCTTCAAGCACACCATTCAAGAAAGAAAACTTTACATCCATTTGAAAATTTTTCCAACTATGTTATGTAGCAAGAGCAATAATCATGCGAACAATATCAAGTCTAGCAACAGGTGCAAAAACTTTAAAGTAGTCAATACCTGGCTTTTGTTTGTAACCTTTGGTTACCAATCTAGCTTTGAAGCAATCTACCTCTCCATTTGGTTTGTATTTAGTTTTGTACACCCAATTGACACCAATAAATTTCTTACCACTTGGTAAAGTAGTAAGGTCCCATGTATTATTCTTTTCAATGGCATGAATCTCTTCATCCATAGAATGAATCCACCTCTCATCATGTGTGGCATCCTCAAGCTTCACAGGATCACAATCTGTAAATAAAGTATAATTCATAGTTTCTTCATCAAGAACATTATCATAAGATAAAACATAATCCTGTAAACGGGCAAGCAAAACCCGTTGATGTTGAGGATGACTGGATGATTCTCCTTGAGTAGGAGATGCAACTGGTAAAATCGGTTCATTGATTTGTTACACATTTTGATCTTCAACCTGTTCTTCATCATTTAATTCTACACACATCTACTTTTTCATTTTATCAAACCAGTCTCAAACTCCCTTTTCATCAAATGTAACATCATGGCTAATAATTATCTTTCCACTTTATGGGTTGAATAACTTGTAACCCTTTGTTACATTACTATACCCAATAAAAATGCATTTTTCTCCTTTATCATCAAGCTTCTTTCTGATTACATTAGGTATATGTGCATATGCAATGCATCCGACCACTCTAAAGTGTCCAACTTTGGGCTTCTGACCAGTCCATACTTCTTATGGGGTTTTATCATGAACACTTTTGGTTGGGTAACTATTTAACACATAGACTGCACATGCAACCGCTTTTGCCCAGAACAATTTTGGCAACTTCTTAGATTTCAACATACATCTAACTATGTCCATAATTGTTCTATTTTTTCTTTCAGCTACCCCATTTTGTTGTGGGGTATATCTTGCAGTCAAATGATGTTTAATTCCCTTCTTCTTGAGAAAATCATCATAAGCCAAGTATTCAGCACCTCTATTAGTTCTCAAAACTTTAATTTGAAAACCTCTTTATTTCTCCACAAAAGCCATGGAATTTTTAAAAACATCACATGCATCTGATTTATGGTTCAAAAAATAAACCCATGATTTTCTGCTAAAATCATCAATAAAGGTAATAAAATACATGTTTTCTCCATTTAAAGCGACTTCCAATGGTCTACATAAATCTGAGTGAACTAATTCTAATGGCTTTGTAGCTCTCCATGATTTCCAACAGTAAAATTATCCCGGTGTTTCTTTTCCAGAATACAAGTTTCATAGGTTTTATCTTCAGAAAAAATAATATGTGGTAACACAAGTACCATCTTCTTTCTAATAAGTAATTTCAGGCTTCCAAAATTAATATGCCCAAACCACATGTGTCACAACCAATCATCACCATTCATCATAGAACTAAAACAAAGTAAATTTTCATATTTAATATTTAAAAGAATTAAATGATTTTGAGTCATATTTACCTTTGTTATTAGTCTTTTCTAAGTATCACCGATAGTGCAAACACCCTTATTGATGCGAATATCATAATCCCTTTCTAAAAGCTACCCCATGCTCAGGAGATTTTGGTGAATGTCAGGTATATAATATATAGTTGAAATATATTTGTGAGACCCATCCTTCAACTTGATAGAAAATTTTCTTTTTCCCATCACGAAAATTTTTGTATCATTTCCAAATTTTACATATGATATCACTGTCTCATCTAAATCAGAAAATATGTCCTTTTTACCACACATATGATTACTATAGCCCATATCCAAAAACTTCACATTCTTCTGGTCTTATATTGCAACATTGAATACTAATAATAATGTTTCTGAATTGCCATCATTATTTTGTGCAACATTGGCCTATAATTTTTTATTAAAAGATTTTTTAAATCTATATTCGAAGTTGTTGTGACCATATTTTTTATATTTATAACACTGAATCTATGACTTATCATACCTTTTGATTTAAATCAATCCCTTTGCCTTTTTAGCTCCCAAAATTTTGATTTCCTCTCCCATTATTTCTGAAATCTCGTCATTTTTGTTACTCACTACCTTCTTATTAGGACCCTCCTTTTTCCTTCCCCAATACAAGTCATGTTTGGAGTGCTTCTTCAATTGTAGTTTCAGACTTCTCTACCATCATCTATTCATGGGCCTGAAGAGAACCCATTAACTCATCAACCGTCATGGTAGAAAGATCTTTCGACTCTTCAATAATCATCACCACATATTCAAACCGTGTTGTCAGGGTCTGAAGAATTTTCCCCATAATCTGGAGATCTCCCATGTTCTTACCATTAGCTCTTATTTGATTTACAAGAGCCAACACCCAATTAAAATAATCAGAAACGGTTTCTGACTTTTTCATTTGAAGAAGCTCAAATTACCTTCGCAAGGTTTATAACCTTACCTTTTTACTTTCTCCACTCCTTTTTAAGAGTTCATCAAGATGTCCTAAGCCTGTTTTTCCGTAGTTGAATACGTAACCTTCTCAGCTGCATCTGAATCCTCCAGTGCTCAAAATTATTTTCATCGAACTGTGGAAATTGCAGTTGAATCATAGCATTGTTCGTCACCATCAACCTTAAATTAATCAAACTCTAATACCAATTGTAGGAACCCAAATCCCCAAACATATATGTAAATACTAATCCCAAATCTTTTAAAGCTAGTTTCTAGAAAGACAAAGACAAGAACGAAAAGAAGAAAATATTATGGCACTTTCTAAAACCCAAAATAAACTTTATTTTATTAAAATACTTTTTCTCTCTCTACATACTAAAACGTTTTCACCCCCTTATATAACCAACTAAACAAATAAAGATTCCTTCTTGATAACAAACTCTAACAACCTTTTTCTAGATACACTCTTAAATAAAATAAATCAATCAATAATAAACCTAACTAACTTGATTTATTCCATCAATCTTGTTTTTTATTTCAGAATGAGGGATTTGGATTTTGGAGAAGCAAAGCAAGGACAAAGTCTAGAATAAATAACCGACGGGATGTCGATGAAGCAAATTCTATATGGCAGCTTAAAGTGTTGCATCACCTGCAGTACCACACGACACATACCCCAAAAGAATGGAAATCACCCACCATATTTGGTTTTTGTTTCGTATGTGGGGCTGCAGACAAATACCACACATTAATGTGGACAAAGATCTGCTGTAGCTTTCTGTAACATGAACAAAAAGCATGAAATTTATGTTGTAGCTTTCTGTAATGTAATCATTTCATTTCAAATTTTCTAGTCGTAAAGTGATGGTTCAAAATGAATACACTGATTTGTTAACTAAAATTATAAATGAAGTCATCTTAGATTTAAAAAAAAATGAAATGACATGTGTTATCAAGCATAAATCTGAATGAGTTCTTTATAAACCAACACCTTGTGACTACAAATGCTTTTGAAATTTGAAATGAAATGATTACATTACTATTAGGAAAGAAGACTTAGTTTCCTCATCAGGCTTGTCAATCACCAACTGAATCCCTTGATTCTGTGCTTGTATGTCTCATTTAATTTATATTGCAGGATCTGCATAATTAGTTTCCTTTTTCTTGTTTGTATTTCCTTTTTCTATTTGTATAGTTTCTGTATAAATGTATAAAACTCAATATCAATGAAATATACTTTTCACCATTCACTCAAAGTTTCTCTCTCAGCTGTTTATGTTATCAGAGCATTACAAGCTCTCACGAGTTCACTGAAACGGTCCTTTCTTTTTCATTGAAAGCTTCCTCTCAACATGACCAAAAGCAACTCTGCCACATCCTCTGTCAGTGAACACATTGTCATTGTATCTACGAATCAGAGCAATCTTATTGCTCTTAATTCCACACAATTGCCTGTCAAGTTAACTCCAGAGAACTATCCCTCATGGAAGGCTCAATTCGACTCGCTACTTTTTGGTTACGATTTGCTCGGATATACCGACGGATCAAAACCATGTCCACCTGCTGAGTTACTGATTGAGGGAAAGCGGACTTGCAATCCAGAGTTCATGCTATGGCAGAGGCAAGACAAGCTACTCTTCCATGGTATGCTTTCATCTCTATCTGAGCGAGTACTTTCAATGGCTAGTTCGTCAAAAACTGCTGTTGAGGCATGGAATCGTCTTGCAAAGGCATATGCTAGTTCATCATCCTCTCGGGTCATGGGACTAACAGATCAACTTTCTGAAAGTCGATGAACCAAAACAATCGCTGAATATTTTGGCTTTATTTGTGGCATCGCTGATGAAC
>JAOXJP010226354.1:0-11507 GCA_025762735.1 Platanus orientalis | reverse complement strand
CAATAAGTTATATTCACATAAAATAGTAGTTGCAATGGACTTGATTTTCTCATGCATCGCAAGAAAGCTGATCCTAATGAACTTTTAAATTATTTTTTTATCATATCATTTTTTATTTTTTTATTTTTAACAAACTAGATTTTCTCTCATGACTCTCTGATCATCAATGTTAGCAACAACAATTTTTCCATCTCAAGAATGTCACTAACAACAATTTTTTCACCTTACTAATATCTAAGAACTAATGAAAAAAAGAAGAAAAATAAAATAAGATAAACAACATGATGATAACATAAAAAAATTAGGCCCATCAAGTAGCTGAAAAGACTTTATCCAAAAAAACATAAGTAAGGCCCATCATGATTAAGTATATTAACTCAAACCTCCTATCACTTTAGGGATTTTAGGAGGGAAGGTTAATTGTTTTATTTAAGATAGTATCAATGAAGGGTTTAGGTTGTACGTTCTGTGGACTTTCACCTAGTTGTTCCCCTGCTTTCATTGTCCGGGGGTTCCCCTCCAAGGGAGTGTTGAAATATATTGAGTATATAAACTCTAACAAGAGGATGCATTAATGAATACACAAGTACAATCTTTTGTGTATTAACTATAATACCCTCATTTGACCCATATGTATCGACCCAAACACCCTTTGTCAGGCCTCGTGTCATGCAGTGATTAGAATCGGCATGATATCACTTCAGTAAAACTGAAGATTATTTAAACCCGTTGTGGAGTGTATCTTAATAATGGGTCTGACTACTCGCTAGCATGAATGTATAATAATTATGTCAGATAGTGTCTTGGTAAATACACGTGGGTCAAAGGACAGTGTAATAGTAATAAAAAAAAGTACATATGTATTTACTAAAGTACCTTTTGTTAGGCATCATATCACATGCTGGTGAGACTGGCTTTTGTGCACATAAAATCCGTGCACAAAGCATGCACTGATCAGGGCATACACATCAGGCTGAAAAGTGATTTACACTTTTTGTGGTTGCTTATCACTTTTTGATGCTGATGTGTCCATCCCTTGATCCGTGTGCATACATTATATACGAATTTTGTGTGCACAAAATCTTGACCGCATGGTAGGTACTAGCATGATATATATCCATTCACTCGCATGATGTCTCTTTATTCACTCTCCCAATCTTCTCCTGATCATTAAACTTCTGTTAATGATCTGCGAATTTCTGTGGTTAACAATTGGCAAAAAATCAACATAAGTAAAAAGGTGTGGTTAGTACTTTTGATTTTCTTTGCCATGTGTCAACCACCAAAAGAAGTTTAGCAATCAAAAGAGGATCCAAACGATCTATTCAGACTGGAAATCATGTTTGAAGTTTTGGACTTCCAAATTTACACATATTGAATTACTAAGAGACCCCATTCACACACCGATCCCTTAAAAGTGCAAGAAAATTGCTTTTCTTTGAGTTTGAATCATGTCCTACAAGTCTCTCAAATCAATAAGCAACACGACAACTGACAAGGGTATTTTGATAAATACATATGACAAATACAGTCCACTAGTTACAACTATAAGAAGGGAGAGGCTATTGGCACCCCCAAAAATCCTCACCACACCCAAAAAAAATTCATTTTTTACCCCCTCCCCAAAACACCCCTCCCTAAATTACCCCTCCTTCCTCCCTCTCTCTCCCTGACATCTCTCTCTCCTCTTCCTCTCTCTTCTTCTCTCTCCCTCTGCATTTTCTCTCTCTCCCTCCCTCTTCTCTTCCTCTCTCTCCTCTCCTACTCTTTTCCTCTCTCTTCCTCTTTCTCTCCCTCTCTCTCTCCTCTCCCTCCCTCTCTCTTCCTCCTCTCTATCTCTCTCATTTTCCCTTCCTCCCTGTTTTTTTGTTTTTGGTGGGGGGCGTTCGGAGGTGTAGATCTGGGCAGGGGGCCCCCCTATTCGGATGTAGAGGTCTGAACAAGCGGGCACCCATTCAGCACCTACTGTTCAGACCTCCACGTCTGTGCAAGTGTCCACCTATTCAACTCCATGTCCAAACAAGGAACCCTTGCCCAGACCTGCACCTTTGAACGCCTCCCCACAAAAAAAAAAGCAGAGAGGAAGGAAGAGGAGGAGAGAGAGAGGAAAGGAAGAGAGAGGGAGGGAGAAGAGAGAGAGGAAGAGGGAGAGGGAGGAAGAGGAGAGAGAGGAAGAGAAAGGGAGGGAGAGAGAAAACACAGAGGGAGAGGAGAGAGAATGAGGGAGAGAAGGAGAGATAGAAAATGCAGAGGGAGAGAGGGAGAGAAAAAGAGGAAGAGAGGAGGGAGAGAGAATGTCAGAGAGGGATGGAGAGAGAGACGTCGGGGAGAAAGGGAGGAGGGAGGAAGGAGGGGTAGTTTTGGGGAGGGGGTAAAATAGGAATTAATTTTTTGGGGGGTGTGGTGAGGATTTTGGAGGGTGCTAGTAACGTTTCCCCTATAAGAAATAGCAAGCAGAATAATACTTAACCCTTAGAAATTAAAGAAGGCACTTTGATTAAATATAAGCATCACCTTTAAAACACCTTAATATACCTTCAAAGTACGCCTATGAACACTAATCCAAAGGCAAAAGTATTCATGTAAGGGATTGGGTTCTGGTGGGGTCCGGTTACCGACCTTGATCATATTTGTGAATTTTAACCCCTAGCTTGCCTGACCCGGACCTCAAACATGTATACCCTACTTCACCAAAGGTTTACCACTCCGGGTCACCCCCCCCCACTCCAAACTTGGAAACCTAAGTTGATGGGCTCTCCTCAATCTTAATTAACCGAGCCTAACCTAAGCCCAAGACTAATCCTTGTGTGAAGATCTGCTTAGCTCAGCTCATTGACAACCCTACTTCTAATTGACATATAATATCGTTGGGAAATTCTAGTTGTACCTAGCCTAAATAATAATAAAAACTTGATTTGAGCTCCCAAACCCAAGATGTGCCAATTCCCCCCCATCTTAGGTAGCTGCGGCATTGTCCTCACAAGAAATAAGGTTGAGGTCGAACCCCCCTCCTCCCAAAGTGGATTTCTTGGAGAGCTTTTTCTGTAGTAAAATTGAAGCACCAAGGCCTTGGGTGATACATGGGCGGAAATAGTGAAAAACACTGACACTGGTTCACTTTTTCCATCTACCCGAGGCCCTATTGCTCGTTTTATACAATGGGATTTCTTATATCGGGACTGCTTTGGACGCTCATGGTCTTACCTATGTCCCTTCCATCGTCACTGGTAAAGAACCCCTGAAATTACCAAACCGATGTGTTCCTTCCACCGTTGTCGTTGTCTTCGTTTTTTCTAGAAGACGATCCGATGAGCTCATCCGATCAAACAAAACCCACTTGGTGAGGAACCCAGAAGCAATGTTGGCCTTCTTGATCTTGTACTTCTTCGATTATGGGTGCCTTAGTGTTTAATGTTGCCTTGGCTGAGTTACAAGTATCTTTCACCTCAAGCGTCGATGTGGCGCCTTCGATCCAATAGTCTTCGTGACCTCAGCTGGTGGTGGTGATTTGGGGTCATTTGGTAGTTTCAGGGGTTCTTCACCAGCGACGATGGAATGAACGGAGGTGGAATATGGTTTTGTCCATAGTTTTGAGAACTGGTTTGATGGTAGCTTTTGCTGGCATGCCAACCGGTATTTCGACATTTTTTTACAAAACCATTTGACTAATATTTGCACTTTATTGAAATACAGAAAAGTAAATTTAAGCATAAAGAAAAGTAAACATTTCAAATTTCGAAACATTCTTGTCATTTCCCACCCATCCAACATTAATTATTTTAAGTCAATAGTAAAAAAAATACAACTTCTTCACGTAAGCTTATTTTTATTTTTTTGTAAAAAGGAAACTTCATTAAGGGAAGGGGACCCGTACACTCCCGGGCTAGATTGCGGGCACACTCATTGGAGGAGCGTGCAATTCATACAATATGACAAACAGAGAAAGAGGACATTAAGTTGGAGCATTGAACAAAATGGTGGCTAAAGAACCAAGGGCAGTTTGACCGAGAAGAGTTAGCTATCTGGATTGCTTGTGTAGAATCCAAGTGGATGACGATTTTGCTTCCTAAGAGCTGGTTGGCCAGCTTTAAGCCCCACAAAATGGCAATTAGTTCTGCCTCTACCACCGAAGAGCAACCATCATCATCTCCTACCGCTACTGATGAGATCCTATGGCCCAGGTGGTAATGAGTTAGAGCAGCAATGGCAAAAAAAATTTGGTATTGCGGGCAGGCAATGTCAATGTTAATTGATATCCACCCCTCCCTAAGGGGTTCTCTTGAGTTGTGACTGTCCAAATTGGGAGGAGAAGGAACATAAGGTTTAGGTGGCTGGAAGACTGGAAGAGACCTTTTATGTCGCTGCACAACCTGTTATAATGAAACACAAGCCTTTTGATGTTAGTAGCAATATTCTAGAAATAAAGGGCATTACGGTTACACCATAGGACCCAGCAACCGATCGTAGTGGTAGTGAGCATGAGATGAGCAGTAATGGGGGATGGCCAGTGATGAGTGGTAATATGGAGAAACCAATTTTTGAAGGATTGAATGGGATGGTGTATAAGATGATGGGGCATCATGAGCTTATCCCAGAAAGGTTGGATATGTGATCAAACAATGGAGGATGGATTTTGTTTGATTGGTGCAACGGGAGCACAATTTGGAGATGGAGGGGATGCGAATGGCTAAGGTTTCCTGGACTGGTAGAGTGTCCGAACATGCCTTCCATAGGAAGGTTTTGATTTTGTTGGGCAAGGACGAATGTCATATTTGCTGCCAAAGAGATGGGTGGTTTTGAGAGATAGGAGAAGCATAGGCCGACTTGACTGAAAAAAATCTTTTTTTGTCATGTTTCCGAATGAGTTCATCATGACAGAGGAGGAGGGATAGGGGAATTTTTGAAATGGCCTCATGTTCAAGAAGAGATATATGAGAGGAAATGGGGTCGAGGTTCCAAGTCCATGATGACTTATTAATTAGTGCTAAGACTTTTGATGGGATGTTGGGTGATGGAGGGGGGGATTTGAGCCGGCCTGATTCAAGATTTGGAATCCAAGTTTCTTTCCTAATATCGATATGTTCACCATCTCCCACAGTCCAAATGTAGGATTTTTGGAGGAGGTCTTTGCCTTTTGAATGCTTTGCCATCCCTAATAACCATTACCTGACCATTTTGAGTTGAGTGGAGGAAATGGGAGTGGAGGAAATGGGAGTTGGGGTAACAAATTGATTTAAGAACTCGAGTACATAGAGAGTTTGGTTGAGAAAGGAGCTTCCACCCTTGTTTTGCTAAAAGGGGAATATTTGATGCATGTAGGTCCCGAAATCCCATACCTCCTTTAGCTTTTGGTTGGAGAAGTTTTTACCAATTACCCTAGTGGATTCGGCGCTCATTTTCTTTTTGACCCCACCAGAAGGCTCTTTGTTGTTGATCTATTTTTTAACAAAATCATCTTCAGAATGAGGAAATTAGACATGGCATAGTTCAGATTTGCAGCTACCACTGATTTGAGTAGGACCTTTTTCCCGTCATGGGAAAGGAGACATTCTTTCCATCCTCTGATTTTTTCTACCACCTTCATATTGATATGTCTAAATAGATCATATTTACTTTTCCCAAAATGGGTGGAGAGTCCTAGATATTTTCCAGGATCCAAGAGTGGGGTGATTGTCAAAATATAAGTGATAGCCTATTTGACAACTTGAATTGTGTTGTGGTAGAATGCTACAGCTGATTTGCTATAGTTAATTTGTTGGCCTGAGGCTTGTTGGAAAGTTTGAAGACAGTCTTTAAGAGATGAGGCGGCTTGATGAGTTGCTTTTGAGAAAAATAGATAATCATATGCAAATAGGAGATGGGAGATAAAAGGGCTTATTTTCCAAATTGCAATGCCTTTGGTGATTTCTTGGTGGATTAGGTGATGAAGAAGAGCTAGCATTCCTTCTAGATAGATTATGAATAGAAACAGAGATAGTGGATCACCCTGTCTTAGACCACGTTGGGGTTAGAATCTGAATCCTGGGGAGCCATTTACCAAGACCTGGAAGGAGGCAATTGAGGTACAATTGTAGATCCATTTTTTCCACTAAGAATTGAAGCCCATTTTTCTCATGATGGCAATGATGTAAGACCATTCCACCCTATTGAAAGCCTTGCTCATATCCAGTTGTAGGGCCATGAAGCTGGATTTTGTTTTGTGGGTTTCCATATGGTGGAAGAGCTCATGGGCTAGGAGAATATTGTCATTTATTAAGCGACCTCTTAGGAATGCACTTTGATTCTCTAAGATGAGATCTCCAATGACTTCCTTCAATTGATTTGTAGGAGTTTTGGATATGATTTTATGCACCACATTACATAGGCTGGTAGGTTTGAAGTGGCTTGGTTCTGTAGGGTTATTGTTTTAATTTGGGAATGAGAGCAATGAAGGTTTTGTTAATTTGAGAAAGGTCATAGTTTCCTAAGAAGATGGCTTCAACTAAATGAAAAATATCATTGCTTACCACTCCCCAATACTTTTGGCAAAACCTTGCTTGGAAACCATTTGGACCTGGAGCCTTTACCATGCTAATGACTGTTTTTTGAATTTCCTCATGAGTGAATGGCTGGTCAAGGAGGAGCTGAGCATCTAGAGAGAGGGTTTGTGAAATGTTGGATGTGATGCTATCAATAGCAGTTGACAATGGGTTTGATGTTTGGAATAGGGATTCAAAGTAGTTGCAGAACGTTTCTTCCAATTTTTCGTCTTGGTTCACCAGTCACCATTAGGAGATTTGATGTTTTGAAAAATTTTGGTATTCTTGTCTCCATGCTGAGCTAGTTTATTTGCAACTTTTGGGCGCATAGAATTTCCTCATCTCTTAGCAATCGATCAAGATCCTTGTTTAGATGATCAATAAGGCCATATTTGAATCCCCGGTTGGGTGAAGAGTGAGGTTATGAATTTTTATCTGAAGGTTCTCAATCTGTTGACGACGATTTCCCAGAACATATTTGTTCCATCTTAGAAGAGGATGGATAGGAGATTGCAACTTGTCATGGATACCATGGATATGAGGGGTAAGGTGATGCCATGTGGTTTCAATGATGTTTTTGCATTGATCATAAAAGGTCCAAAACCATTCAAACTGGAATGGGAGCTTTCTATATCGGGTTTTAGAGGGTTTTTGAGGAAGGAGAATATGGTAGTGATTCGAGCCTAAGAAAGGAAGAATGTGAAGGCTAGCTTCTGGATAGGTAGTTCTCCATTGGTAATTAACTGTTGCTTTGTAGAGTCTTTTAGAGACACAGCGGTAAGGGAACTTGTCCATTAGTCCAAGTGCAAGGGGGACCCAGGTGTCCTAGATCTATAGGATCGCATTAATTGAGGGTGCGGGGATTGAATTGAATGTCTGTCATTGAAGGACGATTACTGCATTGCTTTTCATTGTGTGACCACAGGCAGTTCCAATCCCCAATAACAATTAGAGGACCTTGGATGGTGTTCATATGATGGATGAATTCTGTCTAGAAGTTCCGACGATCCGATTGGGCCAGTTCACCGTAGATGAAGCACTAAGTGGAAGACTGAAGGTGAGGTGAATCAGTGGCATTGTAGACAATCCAATGAGGGCTGGAGTGAGTGATACTGAGGGTGATATCTTTCTTCCAAATGAGGAGGAGGCCACCCAACCTCCCTTGAGAGTTAATACCATCATATTCCAATGATGATCCAAGTAGAGAGATCTTTGAAGAGAAGTAACCGTACTTTTTGTTTCAGGAAGAAACATTATGTGCGGGTTTTTTTTAGTGTAGAAGCTTTTTTATTCTTTGAAGTGTCGGGGATTTCTTGCAACCTCAATAGTTCCAGCTCAAGGCAATCATTATTGTGGATGTGCCTGCAGAGAACTTTTTTATTCTTTGAAGTGTCGGGGATTTCTTGCAACCTCAATAGTTCCAGCTCAAGGTGATCATTATCTATTTCAAATTCCATGATAGATGGCGCATATGGTGTGTTGGATAGAGGTCTTCTGGGTCTGAGTGGAAATTGTTTGGCTAGTCATTCAGAGTTATAGCCTCTTGGGGGGCCGGTATTTTTTGCCAAAAAGGGGTGAAATGTGGTAGTTGTGGTAAGTTCAGTTTGGAGAATGGAAACAACATTAGGGGTGGAGATACCTGTTGAGCCGAAGTTGAGACAGGAAGATGACGCTTTTTTGTGTCACTACATGGGCCATGCATTCAAGACATTCACGTTTGCCACCAAGATGAGCATTGTACACCGGAGAGATATCCATTGGTTTAGTTGTAGTTTCCATCACTTGAAAGGTGGTGTGGTTGATATCATTACTCATGGTCATGTTAGGGGGGGAAGTGGAACGCTACTCTCTCATCTAAAAACAGAGTTGTTTGTGAAGAATTTTGAAATATAATTTCTATAAAGCCAATGGTGGGAGTAAAACATCATTTTCCCCATTGGAATGGTGTGTGGTTTGGTTTAGTCCTTGGTCCATGTCCATTGGTACCGGTCTAGACAGGGTGGGGCATGTGACAATCTGAGTAGAGGGGTTCAGTCTTGTATCGGTTTATGAGATGGGATTGTCAATAGGAAAATCTTTGTCAATAATTTAGTCGTAGAGAGAATTCCTTAGTGGCAAAGGGAGGGTGATCGAGTGTTGGCTTGGGTGTTGAGGTGGCAGTGTGATTTGGGGATGGGTCTTATGGTGGGTGAGTGAGTTGGAATGGGTTTTCTTGTTCAATGGGTCCCATCGCATTGATGGAGGTGGATGACAGTTGTGTGTGCAAGAGGGAGAGGGGTTGTGTGTGTCAGCACTTAATTTTGGTGCAACTCCCAGTTTCGGTGCTTTTCTTTGAGTCAGCAAACGAGCAGAACAGTCCTTAGCTTTTTTTGTAATCCAGCCAATTCCAATTGATTATAACCAATAACTGTCCCCATCATCCTCTTTATTTTGTCCATTTATTTATTATTATTATTTTATAGAAAATAGTATTTTATTTTCAAAGTATTATTTTATTATCAAATGTTTTTTTTTTTAAATATTATTTATGTAATATTTACTTCCCCATTCCCTTCTCCTCTAACTCCCCACCCCTAGACTTTATAAAACCCCCCATCAACGACCAAAAGGAGGAGGGGGAGAAAAAGCCAGGAAGAAACCCCCTTGTCAAACCTAACCCAATCCAGAAGGGAGGTAGGATTTGCCTAATAAGAAATCCCACACAGCCGAAACCCTCTTGGAGCCTACTGTCATTCGCCCTAATTTTCTCCAGGTCTCAAAAAATGAGTCATTCTCTCTAAGAGCCCAATGAAACCTCTAATTTTTGGTTCCCACAACCAACGACCCCCATTGCTCTGCCCAATTGAATGACATAAGAGGAGAAGCCCAGATTTCAGTGTGCAACACGTGAGGAGATAAACCTCCTCACCCCAATCAGTAATTTTTTTATTTTATTCTTTCTTTTTATTTTGTTCTATTTTGCTTACTCTTTGATATATGCTTATGACACTTGTCGGCTGCTATCCGGATTAGATTGCTATCTCTTTATGCATTGTTTATGTATTGTTTCCATGAGGTAATTCAAACATGTTGTTTCAAGTTTATATTTGCTTTTTATTTTTATTTTTATTTATTTATTTACTTTTTGAATGATTTGAACATGCTATCCCAGAGTTCTATAATGATGCGTTTAAAATGTGCCAATCTTCGTTAAGGAACATATTACAACAGCATGTCTAGGAGTCATGCCATTTTATTTTACTAATAATTATTGATTATTCCCCTTGATTCTTTTCTTTTCAATGATTCTTTTCTTTTCAATGATCCACTCCCTTTCATGAAATTCATTGTTGAGAGATCTTGCTAATATATTTAGGCCTATTTTTTGTTTCTCATTCAAACCAATTATTCAAAGTTTTTAATTGCTACCACTGACTAATCCTGATGGGTGTGTAGAGTTTTCTTTAGGGGAAGATATTATTGTTGGACAACTCATGTGAAGCGTTTCGAGTTTGAAATATTGTTAGATATGTGAGCTTGTGATTTGGGGGCTTGGGTGTTGCTTTGGATGGTTTAGGTTTGCTAATTGCTTATTAAGGATGCATTCATATTGAGAACTTGCAAACTGTTTAGAGTTTAACCTATTCGTGCATGACAAAACTTCTAAATGAAGTTGGTCAGCTATTTAGAGAATACGTGTTTAACAATCTTGGTGATAGTTGATTCAAAAACTTAGCTTAAAGGTCCATCTTCATTAAAAATGATAGTGTCTTGAGTTTCTTTAGATTAGTTGCATTTTGCATCACATTTTGCATATCTTTTTGTTTCTGAACCATTTTAGTATATTATTTGATAGATTTTGTTGTTTGTTGAAGATTAGTTTGCCACAAGACGGTATGGGTAAAGTTGTTTGGAAAATATGAATCTTGTACTTGAATAATTGAGACATTGTTTAAGGTCTATTATCCATTGATGAATGGTGCTATTTAATTTTGTCTGCTGAAAAAGAATGACATGATCATGGAATGTGTCAATTTAGGGAATCTTGCTTGAGGGGTCCATCTACATTGTCAAAGCTTTTTTTTAGGGGATTATGCATCTTAATAAAAGGGGCCAATATTAAATAAGTCAAGCCTACTAATCTTGGAGATTGTTCATGTTATCACATGCTAATTTTGATAGACTTTTGGGTCGTCGGATCATCTTGTTTTCCATCAATGTAAAACAAAATTAGATTTCATGGGGACTAGAATAGCTTCATTCAATCTCATTTGTGTTTTAGGTCAGACTTCATTGTTTGATCAATTTTTTTCACTTGTTAAAGATTCAACGTGCATATCTAAAAGCTAGATGTTAGGTGGCATATATAGCATTTTAGTGATTACTTCAATTTATTTATTTATTTTTGCACATCTATATTTGTTTCCTCATGTATATGATTGCATGCAGTTTCATCCTTTACGTCCAAAACCAAACTCTTTTCTTATGTACATGATTCTTAAATTTCTTTAGTATTCATATTTGTCTATCTTAGTGATTAGCTAATATTTTGACTTTGAATTTATTTCTAAGTTAATTCCTTGATCAATTTTCATTCATATTCTTGTTTAAGAATCTTTTTTTAGCGTGCTACTTTATGGAGATCCCAATTCTTCACTTTAGATAAAAAGTCCATTTGTTTATAATTTAGCACCAAGTTCCCCTTTATTATTTATATAATTTTCAATATAATTATTACTTTTATGTACATGAATGTCATCACTTTCACCTTAACCTTTTTTATGTTCCATTTTCTTACATGTGGACAGCAACAGGAAGGTACACTTATTCTTTTTATTCTTCTCCATTCTCATAGAATAAATATCATCATTTGTTACTAACTTTTTGGTTTTACTTGGTAAAATGAAAATCATCAAGAATGGAGATATTTAAGGGCTCTGTTATGATAGTGTGTGAGCTTGCCATAGTAGGTAATTGGTACATCTTGGTGGCCTACTCACACATAATAGT
>JAOXJP010226353.1:0-11507 GCA_025762735.1 Platanus orientalis | reverse complement strand
GATTTCTTGCATTTCAGAAACATACCACAAATCTGGCCCTAAGAGCGAGATTCACGGTATTTCTCTCCTTTTTGGATTAAGTGCGAAGCCCTGAGAAGAAGCTGATTCATCCACAATCAAACATACCAACACCTGAATCCAAGAAACACGCCTTTAGGCCCTTAGATTCCATCGACAAAGAATCAAAGGTTTTACTCTTTTTGTAAAAGAGTGTAAAAATCAAAGAGTTATTTCTCATTTATTTAATCAAATATTCATTTATTGAATTTGTTACATATTTTTCGTGTTGTGGATTTACGCACGAAATTTGTGTCTACACATAGATATGGGTTATCCAACAGAGCCCTTGTAGTGCAAATTATGTAGACTTGTATAGATAACAAAAGAGTCAATGTATAGGGAAGTTATTTCCTCTCTCTTCTTTTTTTGGTATTGGGCAGTCAGTTACAGGTTTCTAGTAATTGGTTACTGAAGGACCCCTGGATACTAGGACAATGGCTGCAAAAGTAACCAACAACTGGGATGCCCTCCCAAGAGGATTTGAGCACTGGACCTCTTCCTTGAAAAACAGCAATGATACCAATGTACTCTGAAGTCAATTCTTTTACCAAAAATATCATCTGTTGGTTCTGAAATAGAATTTGCACCCATTAGGAGGCCTTTTTACAAGATCATACTGCTAGACATTGCCAGCCCGCAAATTATTTTCTGGGTCTGATGGCCTGTTTTTGTCCTGAGTGACACATGCAAGCAAGTGGGATCCACCACTTGATTGAATGGCCTTGTAGATTTCAATCGAATTGTCCAATATGCCATCCAATTCATCAAACATACTGGAGTACTGGACTGCTAGCCATATTCTTTCAGACTGTTTAAATAATGCAATAGATTGGACATTTAGGGCCATTTGATCGCGTTTTTTCATTTAATGATGGCAGCCACTTCATGTGTTCCACTTGTAAGAAATTCTTTTTAATACTGTAATTATGGTTTTTTGGGCTGTACCTTTCTTCCCATCCCCACTGTAACTAGTATTACTGTCTTGGTGCAGGCTTTAGAGATGGTTGAAAGGTGGCAGGCCTCTGTGGCAATGTGGACGATGTAGCGCCGGTTTAGGCACCTCTACAAGACGCTTTTTTCTTGTTGATGATGTGGTTTGCCTGTTCAAGGGATCTCTGACATTATGACTAGGCTTATTACTAGCCAACTCATTCACCTGTTTGTTTTCCTTGAACAAATTATTTAAGATTTGGGTGTTCTTTTGTATACTGGGATGCAGATTCCAGGCTTAGTGAATGTGGATTTCATGGTTGTGAAGGCTACAACGAGAGATTCAGAAGCTACAATAATTGGGTTTGGGGTTTGTCAAAATCAAGTTGAAGAAGTGGTAGGAGGCAACCACTGCTCATTTAATTGAAAAGTAAATAGAGCTGGCAATGGTGGGGTTTGCAACACAATATTACTAGAGGGAAGGGCCTGACTTTGTAAGAAATAAACAGGGTGTCACAGGTAATATTGTTCATTGACTGGCTTTGCAATGTTTTTTTGATACTTTTCTTTTGGATTTTTATGAACACAAAAATGTTACCCAGGCAACACTCTTTTGAGACTCTATGGGCTGTTTACCCAGACTCGATAATTGTTATTTGAATCCTGAGAAAATTTTCTGAAGTTTTTATTTTTATTTTTAAGGCTTAAAAATTGATTGAGTGAGCTTATTATTAGTATCAAGCTTATTGAGTTTTTGGGGTCAACTTGGTGTGCCAATGGTGTAGGTCAAGTCTCAGTTAACATTGTGTTTCTTATTGTGTTGGTTGCAACTTGGACATGGGATCAATCAGATTGCCTTGGTCGAATTCTGTTTTGAACACAAGCATTAACATTGGGTTTCTTATTTTGAATTTCAGAACCATGGTTTGACTACTAAATCGTATACAAAAAAAAAATTATTCGCTACAGCAGTGATTTCTACTGAATATTATTAATTCTTAACTGTCAGGAGACTCTGGACTGAGGGATGGCTGTGGGGGAGTAGCCCTACAAGGTTTTACACTGGACTTCAGGACCCAGCCTTCAGTTGACCTAGTAGATTTTGATTCATTTTATTTATCATCCTAATCACCTTTCTTCTAGATGGTAAACAGCTAGAAAAGAGTAATTATGAGATGGTTTGGAACATTCAATCAGATTGAATTCTTGTGTGGTGGGTCCCAATAATGTGATGATAAGCTTCTTCATGTCTTCAGCACTAGTTACAGATATATTCGTTGAACCACTACCAATTGACAAAACTGCATGCCTGACCTGCAGATTGTGACCAGCTTCATGGACTATATGCAGATATAAATGTCTGGTTTATTTTTTTTTGAAATTGATAAGATAAGATACATTGGGTTGGGTGAGAATGAATTTCATGAGAACCATGAAAACGGCATCAGGGTGCAGACACATCAGTGCCGAAAAGTGATAAACACCCCCAAAAAGTGTAAATCACTTTTCGGTGCTGATGCGTCAGCCCCCTGGCACTGTTTTCACGGTTCTCAGGAGATTCATTTGCACATAATCCGAGCCCGGTTGGAGTTGGGGGAGGTCCATGTGAGGATAATTGCCACTGGGTTTTCGCAAACATTCCAAAAAGGTAGTGTTGAGGGATGGGGTCCAAAGCATCTAGACAGTGACCATCAACTTTACCTAGTAGGAGGTTTTTTTTTTTTTTTTTTTTTAAATTCTGATTTGATAAGTAGTACACAATTGCAACGCAATAGCACTTGAGTTGCCTAAATAGTTTCTTCTTTCTCTCTCATTCTCAATCTCTAGAGTTGGCGAATATTATGAGTTTGGAGTGTGGAGTCACGTTCCCCCTCCCCGAAAGAAAAATAAATAAATAAAAATTAAAGATGATTGAAGTAGAGTCACGTTTTATTTCTTCTTTTCGAATTCTTACCTGTTAGTATCAACTTTGCACGTTTTTCTGGTCAGTCTGCACCAGGGAGAATCAGGTTCAATGCATGTGGCCGGGGAAATATAATTAAATAGAAAACTTTGAAATTTTGGTAAATCAATCAACTGTAATTTATTTGCTATATTTCAAGAATCAATTCCCAGTTACAGTAGACCTTTCTTTTGGGTGAATACAGTTTGACCCTTTAATTACTAATGTTTTATAGGGAATAATCTGTAATTTTAGGGAACAAACTGTTTCATGTTGCTTAATAGTAAAATCTAATGTCTACTAAGTAGTAATTGTATTAGATTACCAAAAAAAAAGTAGTAATTGTTTTAGATGCTCTAGTATCTGTTGGTAATTAGGATAGATGTTTCAACAAGTAGAATTTAGGAGAATGATTTGTCTCTATTGACACAGACTTCTATAAGCGTGTCATTGATTTACACATGATGGGTTTTGGAATTTGGTCTCCTTCTGAGCACTTACTTTTTCATCTGAACATTTTTAACCCCAAGAACAATACATGTCAACTTATCATTCACCTTTCACATGAAAGACATTTTTTTTTTTTCGGTACTGACTTCTAGGGTCTACCATTACCATTAGTATCTGCTCATCTCACCCCCTCAACCCAACCCACCCACCCCCAATTCCAACTCCAAACCAACCCAAGCAGGCGATTTTCACTGACACTGCTCACCCCTCCCCCACCTTTCTAGGGAATTGACCTTGGGTCCTCCGTGTGGAAGACATATGTCTCAGCCGCCAGAGCATTGGGGCGTTGGCACAGACACTTTTTCATGACACAACATTTTCTTCCATTTTATTAGACGGGTTGACTATACTACTGAACCAATTCAACACCATTAGCTGTCTCCGAATAGTTGGGATGGGCTTTGTTGTCATGGAGTGACTGTAGCGGTGAAATGATTTAAAAGAGGAGAATGATTGTCTGTTTTGACACAGACCTCTATAAACGTGTCATTGATTGACACATGATGGGTTTTTTCAATTTGATGTCTTGTTTTTGAACACCGCCCCCACCCACCCCTCAAAAGTGTAAATCACTTTTCTGTACTGATGCATCAGCCCTCTCGTGTCGTTTGCACAGCTCTCATGAGATTCGTTTTCACATAACCTGAGCCCATTTTTAACACCTATTTTTTCATGAGAACACTTTTTTGGACATTTTTATCCCCAAACACAACACATGTCAGCTTATCATTCACCATACACACTAGAGACACTTTTTCATCACAAAACATTATAAATATTTTTGTATTGGTGGAAAACCATTTTCATCACAGAATATTTTCTTCCTTTTGTTATTGTAGAGGTTTACTGTAGCAGTAAATTTATTCACTTTTCCAGAGATTGTTTGGTTGCCAGGAAAGAGAAAAAGAAAGGCTTTTGTATCACGTGAAAGCAAGGATTTTCAAGCTAGATATGTGAGAATAAAATAGTAGCTGACAAGAAAATAAATAGGTGCACAAGAAAACAAACCTTTCATAGTAACAAGACCGGGCTTATGAGAATTAACCTTCAAACCATAATCAGTGTTGCAAATTGAACAAACTCAAAGATAAAATCAAATCCATGTAATTTTAACAAAAAAAAACGAATCCAAGTAAATTCATTCACAGGCAAACCTACAAGACATGAATTATGAAACTAATGGGAATCAAATCCATCTGCAGTTGAAAATTGTTTGGTGCTCAATTGAATTATAGAACTAGACGATAATTAAGTAGGCTTTGATTTCCATGGAAATGGAAATTTACTACTTTTTCATTCATATTTGATAAAATCTAAGGCCTTTTCTGCTAAGGAAAGTACCTGAAAATTGGTAAATTTTCCAAAGAATTCTTTATTTGCAAGCATTTGGAGCGAGTTTCTATGATTTCTATAAAATAAAAAAGTTGAATTTTTTTTTTTTTTTCTCAAATAGATTCTTTACCTGTTTTATTTCTTCTTTCCTAAAAATCATTTATATCCATTTAAAGTTTTAAACCAACTATGATGTGGATGCGTCACCATCACTTAATCCTGATTGGCAGTGGTGATGCCCTACCATTTGAAATATTTTTATAAAAGGTTGCTTTCTGTAAAACTTTTTTGTTGAGAGAGAGTGAGTGAGTTAGTTGATGACAGATTTCAAATTGAGTGATTAAACTAATGATTAGTGCTTATCAATAATCCCACGCCTCACAATTTTCCTGGATCAGATCCTTCCATGTCACAGCACGCCACAGAGGGTCCCAGTTCCAGTTTTGCATTGGCTACAACCGGAGGACAGGGTTCTAGTAATCTCCGGTGACCAGAGGACAGTTCCAGTTTTTTTTTTTTAATTATTCAAAAAAAAAAAAAAACCATCCCCAATTGACCCCCCCGGACGCAAGAACCAGGGTGCGGATACATCAGTGCCCAAAAGTGATAAACGCATCCCCAAATAGTGTAAGTCACTTTTCGGTGTTGATGTGCCCGCACTCTAGTTCATGCACACATCTTTTGTGTGCACAAAATCTGGCCTCCCAATCTACACATGACACTATGCCTAGCAAAAAGGGAAGCAAATTATCTTCAACGGAAATTGGCATGTCCAATGAGTGACGTGCACCATAGATAGACGGGCTGAAATTGTATGTGCCACACCCCCTGATGGGACACTCAAGGGGCGGAATCAATTAACTTTTTGGAGGTTTTTGATTCCCCCTCCTGAGTGTCTCATCAGGGGGGGTGTCACACTTGATATCAGACCTAGATAGACGCATATAGGGGGCAGATTCTCTACACTGAGGGCACCCCCTGTGACCTGTGAGGAGGGGAGCGAATGGTGCTCTCGGGGCAGATAATGTGTTTTTGAATTTGGTACCCTTTTTTTTTTTTGCTTGCTTTTTGAATTAACATCTTTTTTATACTTTTAACCCTATACTATTTTCATGTGAACCTATGATGTGATCACTGAACACATCAATTTTGATCACAGAAGATTTGCTCCCAACAAAAAGTGTCTAGGTTAATACACAGGGTAATATACAGGCATGATGTCATGTTCAAATTTGTAACTGGTGTAGTATACCTCCGTTAAGGTAGGAGATGATTGGAACCCTAGCAAGGCACATCCCGTCTTGCAATGGTTGGTACTGGCGTGATTTATGTACAGCCAGACCGGAAATGATTTGAACCTCTTCTTCTTCTTTTTTTTCTTGCAGATAAGGAGTGCAAGAGCTAAATAACAATAAAATAAGATGAATAAATTAATACATTAAATAGAAAATGATTGGATAAAATTATAATTAAAAAACCCTAATAAACGATTACTTTAAAGTCTTTAAACACTTATTCTCCCTCTTTGTTGACGTATGTTGGTGTCAGCCCTCATCCAGATTTGGTGCTTTTTAAGTGTCTCTGACACCAATGTTGTTAATTATATAATGAGGTTTTAATTCACTGAGATTGCCATCACATGAAGTTGTGAATAGCTTCAATCAAAGACTACGAACTACTATTAAAAAGGACAAAAAAAGCAAAGCTGATTTTTTTTTTTACACCAAAAAAGTGTGTAGCGACCCTCTTGTAACAGGCTTTGGACAACACATGGCAGAAAAAAAGTAAGAAAACACTTTAGTGGTGGGCGCAAGATGCGGTGGTTTGTTTTTACTGCGTGTTTCTTTTTATGTTAGAAATCTGCTTTGCTAAATAAGGCTTGGATGATTCGAGAGCTGTTTTTTCTCCACAAGTTAAATATCCCTTTTGCTACCAAGAAAAGAAACCTCTTTTGATGGGCTCACAATTCAGTGATGACTCGAGATGGTCCTCCTTCAGATGACGAGATTATGCCTTCGAATGCTATGTAAAACTTAAATGGAATGATTGCATTTTACGTGGTTTTCAAACGTAACTTAGCCAAAACTCTTTTACATTATTAATTAACCTTGTGGTCTACTACGCAACCTCAAGTTGCATGAGAGTTGTATTAGGTTGAAAGTAGAGTAAGTTCGTAATGTACAAAATTAAACTATTCTAGGAATGGTAATAGATTTCCAAACGGGTTTTGCCTAACCTGGCCAGACCTGCCAAACCCCCAACCACATTCACCCGAGATGAGATTTTATAGGCCACCCCTATCCTTTGCCGATGTTAAGGGAGTGGAAACATCAGCGTCGAAAGTGATTTACAGTTTTTGGGGCATGTATAAATCACTTCTAACGCTGATGTGCCCACTCCCTTGATCTCGGCAAAGGTTAGCAAATAACAGGGAGGCATAGAAAATCCTCGCCACATTTACCCTTATTGAAATAGACCTTAATAGCCCTTAAATAGAAGTGGGGGATTTTTTATTTATTATTTTTTATTTTTTATTTTTTTTGGGGGGGGGGGAGAGGATAAAAGAAAATTATTGTCCGTAACCATCAAATAAATAAAAGTCGCATCCTGAACTTGATACAAATGAAACAAAAATTTGACCCAAAAATTGTTATGTATGAGTCTTGTTTGTACTTTTTAAGTATGGATGTGAGGATTCTTCATAGAAGAAAGTTTAGAGAAAATGAGTTGCTGTATGGTTTTCTTCTTTGGACAAACAAAAAGAAAATTTCTTTACGAGAATAAGGTCTTTGGATTGTGAAAGAATACAAGAAAATTATCCATTTTTTTGACAAAAAAGTTACAAGTTGAATAGGTGATTGGATTTTCTTGAGAATGGAATCGACAAAAAAATGAAGAATCTATTTTATTTTAATTTGTAATTTTCTTATATACCATGAAGGATGGAGAGTAAGTACCATTGGATGTAGGCTAAAAAGCCAAACCACATAAAATTCTCGTATTACATTTGTGTGTTTGTTAATTTCTTTATTACTGAATTGTCATTTATTACATTAATTTTTCATGGTTTAGACCCATATCATATCAAATGGTATGTTGGTGATGTTTCCACCTTACCAACATAATCAAAACCAAATCCACCACATTAGAAGTGGGGTAGAGGAATCACCGATTTAACATCTTTGAATCATCTCCGATCTAACTAGAGAGATGTCATGCCATTAAAATCGAGATGACAATAGGGAGTTTGATAAATACATAGGTTATTTATTTATTGTGTATTTATCATGACACCCTTCATGTGCTATTATGTATTTAGCAAGACCCTTTCTCTTGGAACTATCTGACAGTTGGCAGGACACAATTGAAGGGAAGAAGTGAATTGTAAATTTTGAAAAATAATTTTCACCTTTCTTGCCCATTCTTTCATACCACCTGTTAGATAGGACTTTAACAGATTATAAGAACCTATATAACATGATTGGTGGAAAAAAAAAAAAAAATCATTTTTCAAAAATTGTACTTTATTTTTTCCCTACAATGGTGTAGTGCCGCCATCTATTTGACACGACCTTAACAGGTTATAAGTGACAGGAGAGGATCCGTTCCAATCTAGAAGGCATCTTGTCAGATGCTGGATTTGATTGACATGATATCTCCATTTAGGTTGGAGATTATTCAACCCCCATTTACTCCACTCCATTATCATCCTCGTCTCACCCCGCTACATAGGTAGCTGAATATTAAATTAATACATCAGTAACGAGTATATTAAATATCACATAAACTTCCATGAAGTTAGAAATACAAATTAATCGATTTGAACGTTTTATAATTCAAAAACTTAAATAAATTAAACCAAATATAGTTTTCTGATAGAAAGTAGGAACCAAGGAAAAGAAAAAGGACTTACAATGACTGAACTAGGATTTGAATCATCTCGAGTCTGAATGGATAAAAATCACACCAAAACCAATCAATATGTGACATGACGCCTGACAAATGGGTCCAAGGTGGGTGTTTACTAAATACATAGTAAATTAGTATTATGAATTTTTCAAAACATGCTTTGTTAGGCGTCTGTCCCATGTTGGGTAGGGACTACCATGGTATCCCTCTATTTAGACAGGAAATTATTCTGTAGTAAATCAATGCCCATTTCAAAGAGTGGGAATTCTCACCAGTCCTAAATGACATTGATTGGATCGGATTATGTGAAAATGAATCTGGTGAGAACTGTGCAAACAGCACCAGAGGGACTGACACATCAGTATAGAAAAGTGATTTACACTTTTTAGCACTGATGTGTCTGCACCTTGGTGCCATTTGCACGGTCCTCAAGAGATTCGTTTTCACCCAATTTTTTTCTGACATTAATACAATGTTTATAAATGCATGAACATTGTCCTTCATGTATTTATTAAACCCTACCTATTTTATTTCATGTGTATTTTTACCTACATACCCCTTGTCAAGCTTGTCTTTGCGTATTTCCCTCCTTTGGTTTGAAACTTCATCAAGATTGGACACATATCGCTAACTTGAGATAGGACTTCTTTGACCACTTTGACAACCCAACAAATATGATCAGATGTTTGCCATCTAAAGACATGCAATTGGTTGCTCTCGTGCTGCCTTGCTCTAATCAACAAAGCCTTATCCTAAATGAATGGATGAAAAATGCTCAGCTTGACAAATGCTAACCACTGCTCCTTGTTGCACTGAAAAATGAATATGTGCACCTTAAAAAAAGTGAAAATTACTTTTCAACGCTGATGTGTCTACCCTTAACAAAGAGCAGTGATGAATGTTTGTTAAGGGAAGCGCTCATAAACCGATTCCTATACTAACAACTTGAGGTCACAAACATTCATGTTTTTCCTCACTTCTTCAACCTAAGTTAACTTGAATAGATTTAGTTCTTTTGATGCATTTAATTTGTATCATCTCACTCATTCTCATTGGTATAGTTTTTAGTCTTTGTTGCATTTGATTAAACCATCTCAAATGTTCTACCATCATTTTATCACCTATCGGTGCTATTTTAAAGTTCTTTGGAATGCATTCTGTCTTAGAAACAATCATTTGTTGTAGGAAATGTTCCTTGTTTATTCAACATTAATCTCTGAGAGGATAATTGGTTTTATAGTAGTTTTCTAAAAAAAATGTTTTAATATTAATTGTTTTAATCTGTTATAATACTTTTGAAGCATCTCTATACTTTACTCGCCATGTTCTATTTATATGAGAAACATCTTTTTTCAATCTATTTATACTTATAAAAAAAAAATCTATCTATACTTCTGAATATTTAAACTAGGATAATAAAAATGGCCACTTTATATAATATCTATTACTATGTATTATTTTTTTTTTTTGCAACCACTCTCTTGTTATTAATCTTAATTGCATTTCATATGTTTTTGTAATGTCCAATTTATTTTGAAAATTTTTTATTTTACAACAATTCTTCAAAATTCTAACTTGACATTATTAATATTTATTCATATAAAAAAAATTAAAAGAATAGCTTTGGCAAACATTGCACAGAATAGAATATTTTTTTCTCCCATATAGGCAAAATCAATTTTTATTCATAACTATATTTTATATATACAAAAAGTCAATATCTTTTTTTTTTTAATTCTTAACCACAAAAATGGTTGAATTGTGTTTACATCACATACCACTTTAATGTATTTACTTTAACAAAACAAAAATGTACCACTTCAATTAGATTCCCATCTTCCACATTGTCCGCTTGCCAGACTTATAAAGACGTTTTAAGCAATTAAAAGTCAAAATCGTGAAATTCGCCTTCAATGGCCAAAACTCTCTTTTTTTCAACTCCCAGCCGATTATTTATGGGAAGGTACATATGTATCCAGCTCCGTAGACTCCTGCCCAATTATTTTCTTCTTTTATTAATGTAGAGAAAGGCTTTGCCTACACCCAAAAAGTAAGTTCTTTCATGTCCCCACACCACTGGTTGACATGTGATGGTTTTTGGAATTTGGTGTGGAGTAAATGTTCAGTTGAATACTTTTTTACGGTTTTAACCCTATAAATTCAATTTTATCCCAACAATTTGGTACATTCTCTTAACAAATGCCTAAGATTTGCCCACACAGATACCACCTTGGATTTGGTTCAACTCCTAAATTAAGTTGAACCTAAAAAGCCAACACATCACTACCATAAAAGTGACTTACACTTTTTGGGGGATGCTTTTCATTTTTTCGTGTTGATGTGTTGGCCCCTGATGTCGGTCTCACCTTGGGCTAACCACAAGGGTATCACCAAAGCCCTAAGGGACGGAGACATGGTATAAAAAGTGAAAAATCACCACCCAAAGTGTAAATCACTTATTCAATGCCATTTGTCCACTCCCTTATATTGGCCGACCTTAGCTGCTCATTAAGGGGCTGCATCCATGGTTTTAAAACTAGGACGATCCGGGATCAGATCGGACAGGTCTTGTCTGATTTCGGCTTGTAGATCACAATCCTATTGGGATCGTCCGATCCCAGTCCTGGATCGTCCGATCTGAGGCCGGATCGTTCCGAATCGGACAATCCAATATTGGGATCATCCGATTCAGAAAGAAAAAAAAAAAAAAAACTGAATTTTTTTTCTTTCAAGAATACACAAATTTTTTTCTAATTCTCAATAATTATTCATAAAAGTTGTGAAATAACTTATAAGAGGTAAACCCCATGACTTTATAACGAAT
>JAOXJP010226352.1:0-11507 GCA_025762735.1 Platanus orientalis | reverse complement strand
TTATTATCCATGTTCGATATGCTGATGTTTGATTCGAATGAATCTACATCTGATTCGATTATTTGACTAAATATTTGAATCCATTGAAATTAATAATAATTAATATTTATATTATAATGTTGTAGAACATGTTATGTAGAATACAACATAAGAATACCATATCCTTAACCACCCATTAATTTCTCATATTCCATTCCCATATTCCATTCCCAATTTGAATGAAAGAAGGCTCCCAGTAGTCAGTTTCCCATTCTCTCATTGATCTATCAATTGTCTTCTATCTCTATAATTCCTAGGTCCTTATTGTTTTCTTAAACATCCAAAAAATATTCAACTCCAATCTGGCATTCGATTAAATAAACAAATTCAAATACGGTAGTATGCTTATATTTGATTCATATTTGATCCGTTGACAACCCTACATTAACCATTAACCGTGTTCTTTCTCATATTACTTGAGGATGAAAGATGTTTGGATAATAACCTACTCAGAAAAGCTAATAAACAATGCTGGTCTAAGTTGATACTTTAGATTTTATTTGTTTAAAGCTGGAAAAAATGAAGGTCAATACTCAAGACTAATGATTAGAGGTAGCACATGGAATTCAATAGCATTGATCTGCATGCGTAGGCTGCGATTTCTGGATGATAACAAGTTCCCTAACCACAGATATTTCTTCCAGTTCCATTAGCACACAGTTGTGCATTCCTACGCCCTAGAGAATACTTTTCTCTTCCAAAAATCTCAAGGTGTGAGGACATACACAAACAACGGAATATACTTCAAGACTATGAATGTAATTCATATAATAATATTAAAACAAACAGACATTATAGGGTAGCCTGGAATTACATGTGTTACTGATTTGAGAAATTATAAATATGGTCTTATTATAGAACCATGGCAAACAATTGCAGCGCATGGTTATACTATGGCGATTTAGTTCTATATGAATTCCATTCAGTCCTATTAGGCTATAACAGTCTACTCACAGAAAATTTTGGTGAAAAAGATTTGAAAATCCAAATATATATATATAGATATATAGAAAAAAGGGTGTCTAAGACCATGGAATTTTTATGAGATGAAGTGACCCCTAAAATGGAATGAAAACAAGAAAAAACTTCTAAAATCATGCAAAAGTAAGAGTAGGTATACCCAGCCCGTCATGGGAGAGACCAATGGCCTATAGCTATACCTTGATTCAGTGTTACACAAGTGCACCTAGCCACATACACTCTAATGACCACCTACCATAGTAAGTGATTCGTTGCTAAGGTTAATTTTGAGGATAGCCACATTCTTAAGAGATTTTCTTTTGTGGAGAAACTTATTCCTTCCTTCTTTTTCTATGAAGATTATCCCTTTAAATACAATTGGTCTTTTGAAACTGAATTACAATGAACTCCTAACCAACTTCTGTAACTACTTAAGGATAATTGCTCTTCTACCATAACTAACAATTAACTTAAAGATAATTACTTCTAAAAACTCTCCTCTAGTACAACTACTATGCAACTTCAAACATATAAATTATACAAGAAATTTTTTTTTTTTTTTTTTTGTGGTAAGTAACTAATAAGTTACATGAAATGAAAGAGCCCACGTAAGTATTTTTAACAAAGTGGATAGACATGTATCATACTAAAATTGGGTTACAACCATTTCCATCATTTTATCAAGTAACCCTTGATCAAGTTTTTATAAAAATATAAACACTCATGACCATTGCAAGACCACCAAGATTCTAACATGAATTGTAGGATTTACCATCCAAGAGAGGATGTTACGGTAGTATAGGATGAAGACATTTGGAAAGATGCTATATGGCTTAGCTTACGAGATAAAACAACGAAAGGAAGAGATTTAGATAATTTTTTTATTATTTATTTTCTAAGTTACATTTCCATTACCATGGAAGTATATATAATAAAGGTTAGAAAAGGTGTGAGAGAAAGACAAAGAGAAATTATAATTGAATGGAATGGGTTGATTAGTATTACCATCCCCTTAATGTATTATATATATTGATACTTTCAAAGTGATTTTGTTTATATATAATTTTTTTTATGAATAACTAATTTATTAAGGAAGAGAAAACAAGAAGACGATACATCAATCGAGAAAGTTGAAGTAGGGTAGGAAAAAATGAAAGCTGAAGCTAGACTAAGATGTAATACAAGAGCCCCAATCTCTTAGGAGATCATTAATGGAGGTACCATGAAACTCCTTCAAATCGGAAGCCCAAGAAGCAATCTCAAATGTGATTGTGCTCTTACCAAATGCCCCAACAGATAGCTTGATGAATTGCAAATCGTAGTAGTCGTCCCCTTGCTTGAGTGCTTGGGATATGTCATTGCCTTAATAAATCAAAAGGGAAACTAGGCATGACCTAAGCAAGGAGAAAAAGGTGAAGGAAGTGATTCCAAATACCTCTAGAGAAAGAACATTGTAGCATAATATGAGCACCCAACTCCCTATCTACCATACACAACATGCAAATATGCGAGGACAACGCCATGTAAGGGTGCCTTGTTTGTAACCTATTCATATTGTTCATCCTACACTAAGATGCAATCTAAATAAAAGCTTCTATCCAAGAAGGGGAGAGGCCATTCCAAACCAACTTATCAGGGAAATAAGGTAGGGGGGAAGGGGAGGGGGAGCAAAGGAGAATAAAGAAAGATTTGATAGAAAAAATACTAGAGGGGTCAAAAGTCCACCTATACCTATTGGGCCGAAAGAGGGAAGGTGAAGGCGCTCAAGAGAGTCATGAAGGGAAGAGATATAGTCAATTTCTGAAATATGAGGTTCCTTAGTGAATAACAAGTTTCAACGGAGACCCAAAGGGGAATTAGAAAAAATATCTAAAATGGAGGCCGATATATTTGAAAGCAATACAAAAAAGACGAGGGAAGCCGGAAGTGAGAGAAGACCCTCCCATCCAAACATCAGTCCGGAATTTAACCCGGTTCCCATTGCCAATAATAGGAAAGAGCTGGGGATATACCAAGGAGTGGATTACAATAATGCATTTCCAAATCACTGATCCTCTTTAGGAGATGGAAGGATTTGGACCCCAACCATTTTGCTCCAATCCATTTATATATAAAATAAAATGCATATCTAACAAAAATATACAAGAATACAAGGGAAATTTTGAGAATAAGTGAGAAAACACAAAAGAGAGTATCTACGACTTTTATCCATTTATAATGTTCCCATAAATCAACAAGCAATGGGGCAAAGCATTATCGTGGTCTATGTTGGATTAATGCTCTATACAACTTTTGCTAGAAGTATACATAGATGCTTCAAATGTACTTCAATTTTTTATTTTTTATTTTTAATTTGGCGCTCTCAAGTTCTTGCATTCACTCCCTGTTATGATCATTCTCGCCCATGCCTCGTGTAAATATGGAGGGTGTCAAGGTGGGAATTCATGAAGACCTCGACCCATAGGATAACACTTCAAAGCAGGGTAACACTTCAAAGCAGGGTAAGTGTGAAGGCAAATAACTGATTCCGTATGGCCTCAAATGATACTAGCTAGAAGATAAGGGCTAAAAATTGTAAGCCCTACAACACCAAGATTGAATGCTAGATTCTTTGATTTGGAATCATAAGATAAACAATATGCTAATGCAACTAAGACAGTCATCAAAAGTTGACTCCTTCCTCCCATCGCATGGGTGTGCCCACTATTTATCACACAACAATATTGCAGTAGATTTCTTTGCTTTTTTTTTTTCCTTCCTTTGAGTCCCGTCCCACGTAGAAGATAGCAGACACCAAAAACATAAAAAAAATCTAGACATAGGGCCGGCATGGTGTCTAAAGTCGATCAGGTTAACTAATCAATTCTCATCAAAGTTGACCTTCCAAAGGCCCCTGCTTCAATGCAACCGTGGGAGGTCATGGATTCCAGGGAGCAAATGTTCTGTCAACGTTTAGTGTCCAGGATATGGTTCGAGATGCAGATGGTATTGCATACTACAGAATTGCGTGATTCAACGCCCAGCCTCGATCCTTGAGGACTATGGCAGGGGTGGCAATGAACCCTACCCATTTATTAATCGTGTCAAAGTGGGTCAACTTACTTTGACCCAAAACATGTTCAGAGTCAACCTAACATGCTTATTTCATGTTGGGTTTGTGTTGGGTTCACGGGTTATGTAATGATTCATGTTGGCGGGTCAGATTGTGTCATGCAAGTTAGGGGTATCCGACTATATGGATCAACCCAAACCGGATCCATTTATTAATCGTGTCAAAACGGGTCAATCCATTTTGACCCTAAACACATTTACAGTCAACCCTAACCCAGTTATTCTGTGTTGGATTCATGCCGGGTGGGTTCACAGGTCATGTCAAACATTGCCACCCCTAAACTATGCCATAGCCACCCGAGCACGGCGGCATTGGCAATCCCAGGATTCCCATTATCCCATGTGGGTTAAGGGTTGAAAGTTGAAAAACCTACTTTTTTAATGCGAGAAACTCCTTGCTTTAGATTATACATTCAATAAAAGTCTTTGTTATGTGCATATTTGTTTATTCTAAGCATGATCACGCACCTAGCCACACTACTACACCCTCCTCCTAGTAGTTGTGGAAAAAACAAGGGCTACGCCCATGCACGCCCCCCTCACAAAAAGCAGATGATGACAAGCTGTCGGCCGGCCCAACCTTTTAAACGTCACACTCTTAGCCAACAAAACGCCCTTCTATTCTAAAGAACAACCACCCTCGCCCTCGCCCACGCCCATGCCCACGCCCCCTCGTCATTTGCTCTGAGTCTTATCTACCCAAGTAGGCCGCGTCCCCACTTGGTAGTAAGTAGAAGTGAGTAAGAACAACCCCTAAATGCCCATCTCATCCTCAGAGAGAATAGAGACAGATATGAGCGGTGGTCGCCGGCGATCAAGCTTTTCGTCTTCGAGCAGCGGCAGCTACTGTAGCATCGACTCAGCCTCGGGATTCAGAAGACGGTGTTTAACGATGGGGAAGCAGCATAAGACGCGCTTCTACATCATACGTCGTTGCATCACCATCCTACTCTGCTGGCACGCCCATGCTGTTAGAGATTGATCCTTACACAGCTGCTTCGCTTTACATGCATTCTCCATCGTGCAGACTCCATGCTTCGAGAGCGAAGAACCTCCGGTGGTGATCTGACCGCCTCTGCTAAAATCATAGCCAAGAGAACTGGGTGGATAGCTGTTGAGATTTCAGCTGCGCCAACTGCAAACTTATAGGATTTTTTTATCACCCAAAAAAAAATCGTTCTTTTTTTTTGTTTTCTTTTATAACTTTAGTTCTTGTATGAGGATTGAACGATTAAGAACATCTTGTGGATCTTCTACGTCATATGTCAAGATGATTACAGTGGACTTTGATGGGATATGTTTATCCTACTTATCACAGGAGGTGTTGCAGTGTATGAATCTTACATGTATATATATACACTGAAACAGAAGCATAAGGGTTTGGCGCTGATTTAGTCCTCCCCCTTAACGACCGCCCGCAGTCTGCGCATATGCAGGACATGTGGGCGTTGAAAAAGTGATTTACACTTTTGGGGGGTATTTTCACTTTTTTTTATGCCACATGTCTAGCACGTTAAGGGGGCAGACGAAATCCAAGGGGGGTAAGGGTTCAATCCTTTCCCATAATATAAGAGCATGCAGTAGAACTGTAGAATAATCGAGGTTGTTGTAGAAGTCAAAATTTCAACTCTCCCGCTAATCCTGTAGGATCAATTATGACTCTAATCGGTCTACATCTTTTTCACTGTTTAGTAATAATCGTGGTCGTGGCCAAGCTCACTAGCTAAAATTTAATTCATCATGTAGCCAACTTGTGTGTCAAATTTGTGATCAGACAGGACATTCTACACTCACTCGCTAAAATTGATGGGATCACAATTATCAAGCAGATGATCTTCTACAGTTTTGCTGGAATGAGCCTTGCAAATACTAATTGGTACCCTAATACAAGGGATACTAATCAAATAACTCCTGAGTTGGAGAATTTGGTGAGCAGATCGGATTACTATGACAATGAGTATGTGATGGTTGGAAATGGTATAGGTATGCCAATACAAGGTATAGGTAAGATTCCTCTTTTATTAGGGATTGTCAGTTTATTCTTAGTAATGTGCTTCATGTACCAGTTACGAGGAAGAATTTATAATTATTAGTTGAGAAATTTTTTAGGGATAGTGATTGTATTTTTAATTTGATGGATTTGGTTTCGTGATCAAGGACCGACGAACAGGGATAATTTGGCTAAAAGGATGGAATATGAATGGATTGCATCCATTTTCAATCAATGGTAGCAGTTCTTTATAGGGTTTAGCTGTTGAGAAGACTACAATGGAAGAATGGCATAATCAATTAAGTCATCATAATCAACAAATCTTAGGATTTTTACAAATGCATAAGTGCCTATCTTTCCTAGGCAATAGGACATTAAAGAAAGTTTATTATAGTTGTTTGGCTAGCTAGTAAAGCTCATCAGTTACCTTTTAAGTTATCAAAAAGTTTATTATAATTGTTTGGCTAGTAAAGCTTATAGTTGTGGGGTCTTGCCCCCATTGTTTCAAGGGGTGGATATCGTTATTATTTGCTAATAGTGAATGATTTTCTCGTTTTACATGGTTGTTTCTATAGTTTTGTAAAATCGAGTGCTTGAGTATTTTGATTATTTTAAATTATTGGTTGAGAATCTGCTTGGATTGCTAATTAAAAATTTTCAATATGATTAACTGAATTCATTGGATGATCATTTATTAATTTTCTTTGTAAACATGAGTTTTTTCAACATATTTCTTGTCCTCATACTCCCCAGCAGAATTGTTTAGTTGAATGGAAGCAGCTTCATTTAGTTAAGACTGGATTATCTATGTTTTCACATACTCATATGCCTAAGGAGTTTTTGGGTGGAATCTTTTCGGATGGTTGTATATTTAATTAATGATTTACATACACTTAAGGATCTCAACGAGCTAAGCTGAGCTTTGCCCTGCTTAGCACACAGGTGAAGACAAAGCTCAAGCTCAATTCAAGCTTGTGACAAGCTTGAGATTCTGAGCTCAAGCTCATAATGGTAGGCTCGGGTCAGGCTCAATTTGGCTCACCAGCCAAAAAAAAACCCAACAAGTAGGGGTGTTAACGATTCAAGCTAGCTCAAGCTCATGGAAGCGAGATCAACTTAGCTCACCAAATGCAGAATTTTATAAACAAGCCTACAGACAACAACCTAAGGGAAGAGCGAAAGAAGGTGTTAATGGAGTCCCAAATGCAAATGATGAATATAATTTCTAAACTTACTGTTGGCTTGATCGGAATCCAAGCTTTATCATCGACTAACACGATGATTGTGCTAAGATTCAATCTCATCACCGGTGTGTGTGGTGGGAGTCTACGTAGGAACAAAGAAGAAGTCCAAGGAGATCACTAACCCTATTGAGCATCAGAGACTTTAATGGCGTCTTTGATTATACAACATTTAGGTATATTTATTAAGAAAGATTCATAAGAAAAACTATGAACACACACAATGAAGGTTCGTCGATTCGGATTTTTTTACTTGACTCGGATAGCTTAGGATTCAACCCGACTCAGGAGTCATTAGAGCAAACTCTGGGAGTCATGACATTTTTTAAAATATAATAATTATTTAAAAATATTAACAAAATTACATTGTATTTTTCTTCCATTATTATCCATTTTCTTGATAAATATAAGTATTTTGTAGTAATATAACTTGAAAATCCAAAAATAAATCATACAATTTACTAATAATATAATACCATAGTAAGGTAGATGTAACTAATTCTAAACTCTAACATTTAAACTAAAGTAAAAGCACTTCTATTAGTATTAATATAAAGTGCATCTTTTCAACATAAGCACAAAAACAAAATGCCATCCAAACTCCAAGGTCTAGGTTTATATGGTTAGAAGTTAAAGTTTAAAGTCTAATATTCTTATCACTTTAGTCTTCATTCTTCAAAGTTCTTTACTCTTTCATTCTTATTGGGTTTTGAATTTATTTGAGAGCTCACTTGTTGGAGACTGTTGGAAAGAAACCTTAAGCCCCCCTCACCCCCCCTAAAAAAAGTTTTTTATTGTGTTATAACTTTTGGGTCATTTTAAGGTTTACAAGACTTGGTTGAGTCACATGAATCAGTTCGAGTCAATTGAGTCTACTGAGTTAGCAACTTGACTTAGTAAGTCAAGTATAATTTCGAGTCAACAACATGACTCGACTCGTGAGGCTTGGGAATGGAGTCAACTTAGGAGAGTCAAGGAGTCAACTTAAGGAGTCCAAAAACTATGCACACAACATTCAAATAATACTATCATGTTCATTAGAATAGGAAAAATAAAATAAAATAAAAGGTGAAATCGAAGGGGAGTTTCTACTCTACTAAGGATCGGCTCATTAAGATGCATGATGGAAAGGGGAGTTTACATGTAGGCACTTTTCTTTCTCAGCTTTCTCTCTCTTTTTTCTTTTTCATCTTCTTTTTCCGAATTATTTCTGCAAAAGAACAGATCATCAATTTTGCGAATTGTACATTCAATTTCTGCTTTCATAACATCAATCTCAATGTAAAACGGTTGGGTGTGGGAAAGGAAGAAGATAGAAAGGGAGTAAAAAAGGGTTCGGGATTTAGGGTTTGGGTTTGTTAAACGATAAATTTATTGCATCTTTTGAAAAGTTGGTTTTATAATATATAAAACAAAAAAAAAATATTTTCTCATGTTTATATGTAAGCTTAAAATGAGTTAGTCCGAAAATCTATGATTTGTTGTATAATTGTATAAGCATAGTTGTTTAACCTGCTCTTTGTAAGACACTCTTTCCAACGAACTTATTTTATTCTTTAGTTTACTCTTTTTTTTTGTGAATATTTTTGTTTACTTTTTAGTTATAGCTATCTCTTCTTCTTCTTCTTTTTGTTGTTAAGAAATTATAGCTATTTCTAAAGTTTTTGTTTTTTATTCATTTATATATCACAACCTTATTTTCCTTTGGGATTATTTGTAAAAGCTACAGACATGACAAATACATTTATTTACCATATCTATAAATAATTCATAACGAGTTGAGCTTTTAGCGAGTTGAGCTTAATGTAGCTTGGCTCAAGCTCTTTTATTAAATGAGCTCAACTGAAAGCTTAGGCTTAACTCTGTGAGCTTTAAACAAGGCTCAAACCCAGCTCATTGACAACCCTACCTACACTTGCATGTGTTACTGAAGTGTTCTCTATATGAGGTGATTATCAATAAACAAACAAATTATACTTCGTTGTGTATTTTTTTTAATTTTTTATTCTACATGTTATCCTCTACTTCATCCTTATAACAAAGACAAATTAGATCCACACACTCTTGTTTATGCTTTTATTGGTTATGGAAGCAATCACAAGGGATATCTTTGTTTGGATCCAAATAGAGGACGAGTTTATATCTCTCGGCATGTTATCTTTGATGAATTACGGTTTTTGTATGCAAGATCTTCTTTATACAGCACATCTAATGCTTCCCTAGCTCTAATCTTATCTAATGAAGTTCTTTTATAGGGTACAGTTCAATCATTATATATTTTTCCTTCATCTTCTCAATCATCACATGTTGTTCCTTCATTTATTGTTGTGCTTTCACCACCTGTCTTCAACTACATCAAGTTTGGCTCCATCATCTGATAACTTGCCATTGTCTTCTCCATCTACTGGATCTTCTTCTATTTTCTCGATTGCTTGTACATGGAAAGAGACTGCAACGTCCATTAATATCTACTTTAGTTTAGCATCATCACATGGTTACAAGTGTTCAAACCAGTAAGCTCAAGCCATGTTCCTTTTATTCTACCAAGCACTTGTCACTTGATGTTTTGCTTACTCATCTTGATTATGTGGAACCTTCATCTCATAAAGAGGCTTTGAAACAACCTCATTGGTGTCAAGCCATGAATGAAGAGTATCAAACATTATTAAATAATCAAACTTGGACATTAGTCCCACCTCTACCTAATAAAAATATTGTTGGTTGTCAATAAGTATATAAAATTAAAGGTTTGCCTGATGGTTCTATTGAATGAAATAAAGCTCACCTAGTGGCCAAATGGTATATTATGGCTTTGATTATAATGAAACTTTTATCCTTATTGTTAAACCTTGTACCATTCACACAATTATTTCTCTTGTTTTGAGTCTTGACTGACCCTTTCATCAACTCAATGTCAAAATGCTTTTTTGCATGAACATCTTCACAAGAAGTTATTTATGTGTCAACCTCCTGGGTTTGTTAATCCCACCTATTCTATTATATATGTCATCTACATAAAGCATTCTATGGTCTTAAACAAGCTTCTTGATCTTGGTTCCAACACTTTAGCTTATGCTTGCTTGAGTATGGATTTTGTTGCAATTCTTCATATTCGTCTATGTTTATTTGTTGTGATGATATTATTTTGACAAAGTCCAACAAGAATGCTATTCACTCTTTGATATCTTCACTTGGAACTGATTTTGATATGCATCACCTTAGTTCTCTTCATTATTTTTTGGGAATAGAAGTCACTTGCTCTTCAGATGGCTTAGTTTTGACACAAACTAAATATATTTTGGAATTATTGGCTAAGGAAACCATGTTACATGCCAAACTTGTATCCACTTCAGTTATTCCAGGATCTCAATTGCCTCTTCATGAGGGTGGCCCATTCTTAGATGATTCTCTTTATAAAGTATTGTTGGTGGATTGCAATATGTTATAATGACTCATCGAGATATATCTTTTTCTATAAATCAGGTTTATCAATCTCTTCACATGTTGTTGTTGTTAAGCATATTTTACGTTATCTTAAAGGCACTTGCAACATGAGTATTCTCTTTGATCGATCATCTGTTTTTTCTATACAAGTTAACAATTAAAGCAAAAAAGAGTGTTGCAATGTATTGGGTCCATGGGTCATATTCTCTGGTGTGCTCATGGTTCGTTAGTTAATGAAATTTATTTTATCAAAAAAAAAAAAAAGAGACTTGCAAAATGTTGAAATTGGGGGCTGATTCTGTCCGAGAAGCACCGTCCCCCCCCCCCATAGGGGGGTGTGGGCCTCATGAACTTTTTGTGTGGGGCCCACACCCCCTTGTGCGGCCCCAAATTATGTAAGAACCCGATATGTGAGAACCGTCTGAGATCCAGGTGAGAGGTCGACACATATTTGTATTTGAAATCCGGTGCAAGACCCTTAACCGTGGTTTTGTTTATAGAGTGGGTCCCACGGCTCTTCTCCTCCTCGACAACAAAATACCCAGAAAAGAGAAACCCTAACCCCACCCGATGCTCTTACTGTTCCCAGATGGTCTCCCGTTCATTGTCAGTTGCCTATGCCCATGGGGGTTTCTTTTGTTTGCTCCACCTCTACGACAAAACTCCAAAAGCCACGGCGGGTGCCCATTTCCCATTGAACGCTAGGAATACAGTGGAAAAAC
>JAOXJP010226350.1:0-11507 GCA_025762735.1 Platanus orientalis | reverse complement strand
AGATAAGAACTAATAAAACAAAAAGAAAACAAGTAAAAAATAAAGACTAAAGGATATGAAATGATGATAAAATATAATCATATCACAACTTAAGAAGCAACATAAAAGGGTATTAAGTGATAGTGGTTTCATAGAACTTGGTGTAATTCCCTTAGATTGATCATTTATGATACAATGAGGTGAAATTGGTTTCACTAGGATTACTTCCTCAAATAATCCTGTAGAACTATGACTAAGGTGCTACAAAAGACATTGGATGCACACATTGACCATATGGGTATTCGACTAATTAGTGATTTTCTTTGAGGACAAGTGGGAGATTGTTGGAAATATATGTCATGACAAATTCACATAAAATATATGTATGTTTATTTATCTATTTAAATAATATATAACTTTCTACATCATCACATTAATTATTTTTTAATATGGATAGTTGTTTGATATCTTGAGATGAGATATGTAGTCCTCAGGTAACATAGTAGGATGTTAGACATGCTGGAATGTGTGGAAAGATTTGATAATCCAGTTCTTGTAGACCATAAACTTTACAGTTGTAGGTGATGCTAAATACATCACTTATAAGGTTGCTACATGTGGAGCTGCCATGTGATGAAGTGATGTAATCTTAGTCACTAAAGTGAGATTCTAAGCTTGAATGTGAATGCATATATGAATGCATTAAAGGGATCCATTATGAACATAATTGGTAAAACATCACTATCAAGATAAATGTAGTTCATATTTACAAACTCGTCCTTAGACCTAAGGGGTTTGTATTTCTTTTAGTTGTCATGTTTGTTATTTTGAGGTACCAACCAGTGATGCCTAATTAGAGGCTAATTCATGGGTAGTTTGGATATCCTACATGATACTTGAGGATGAAATTCCCAACAATAAATCCACTACCCATAAGTGGGAGAATATTCAGTTTAGGAAATATGCGATTTGATTGGACGAGAAAATTTTGGCTAGTAGTTTTTGATAAAGAGTTTGTCAAATGATTTAAAAATTAATTTATTATGTAAATATATTTAATTTTGAAAATTATTTATCAAAGAATTGTTTTAGAAGTCCAATCAAATCATTAATTTCCTAATGATAATATTCTAATGACCAAAGGGGTTAGACAGTGATTATTTTGTTATCCGGAGGGTCATTAAGGAATATTGTGTAATGGAATGACAGATTTATGAAATACTTGTAAGGAAGGGCCTCTTTGTCCATCTCTTATCTTTGGGAGCTCAATTGCAATATTTAACAAGGATTATTGGAATTAGTGGTGTGCCAGTTTGTAATCAATAAAAGACAAAATATCCTTAAGAAGTTTGACTTAATTGAGAATATCAAGCCTCACAACGTAAGGATAAGAATCTCATTAGGATCCCACACCCCCTAGGACTTCTTTGGCTTCTCAAAAACTCTATAAATAGAGTTACCCATGTTAAGTATAGGTCCTATAACTTTTCTGAACGTAGGAGAAGTGCAAAGAGCTCTAGAACAGCTATGGATACTTTGAAGACCGGGTCGAATCATCATCTTGTATCCAGTTCAGCCATTAAGGTATTCTTCTTTAATTTTCTTGATTTAAATATTAGTATTTCATATGATGATCATGGGAGAAATCATATTTATGATCTATATTTTTTTATGAAAATTAATCAAAATTAAAGTTTTTCAAAGAATCAAAACAAGAGTAGCAGCCCTATAAGTGATGTGTCCAATATCACCCATAGCTATAAAATTCTAGGTCTACAATAATTTGATTATTAGATCTCTCCACACATTCCAATGTATTTAACATCCTACTTTGTTACGTGAGGACCATTTATCTCATCTTGAGATCAAATAATTATCTATATTAAGAAACAAATACATGTGATGATGGAATTAGAGGTTCTTCATTAATTCAATAAATAAGAAAATTTTCTTATACTTTATGAATGGCTTTGTCGAGACACGCATTCCTAATAGTTCCCACATATCAAAATGAACAACTGCAGATGGGGTAGTACTACTACTCATGCTAGGAGAATAAGAAGAACAGCAATGCTTGGCTAACTCATTGGTTTTACAATGGAAATATGAAATAGAATAACATAACCCAGGAAATAGTGTTTGCAACGAAGGAAAGGGGACATGACTAAGATGATAATACCACTAAAAAAGTTGATCGCACTAAGATGAAAAAGATGAGGGGGGTTTGCTAAACTGTAAGTGATGGAGATGGTGTCTACTGAGCAGTAGAGGCAACTGATGAACGTCCATAAGGTACAACTCCTGATCCTCATGGCCTCTACAAATGGTCTTTCCCATCTTCAAGTCCTAAAAAAACATAATAAGTGGGAAAGAAATTAACATTACAATTCAAGGTATTGTAATAGAAACTAGATTCAACTTAAAGTTAGGAACATAGAACACAGAAAACGATGGTAAGAAGGATGTAAGAAGGATAAAGTCAATACCAACTACTAAGGATAAGGAATCATTGGCAATGTGTACCTTATCTCTACTAGATATTACATGATAAGAAGTAAAAAGGCTAGACTTGTTAGTCATATTATGAGATGTCTTGAGTTAAAAATCCAGGGATGACTGGAAGGGGAACTATGAAAGGAAACTAAGGTACCAGAATAAGCTAACGAGACACCATCACACTAAAACTGGGCCATTGGGGAAGAAACAGGATAACTAAAGCTATACATGCTTGCGAGAAGATCTAAGATTGAGAACACTGGAAATCATATGGAGAGAACAATTGCTATAGCAGATTTTTATTGGTGTCAAAACCAAATACCTGTTGCACCCCCCAGGTAAGAACAATCAACTCATATACTACACTACTGAAGCGGCTCAAAACCAAAGTCACAGCAACACATTATGGGTGAGCACCTCAAGTCACCACAATAGGCCCACTACTAAGGCCATAAACGAACCAAGCTAGCTTGCCTTGACTTAGAGCTCAACTAATCATGAGCCAAGCTTGAGCCCTTTTTTAAGCTTAACGAGCCTAGATTTGAGTTTGTCTCCTAACCGAGCCTGATTAGAGCTTCATTGAGCTTAGCTTGTTAAAAGCTTTGATTGGTTAAAAAATAATAATAATAAATTATATATATATATATATATATATATATATAATTGTTGGTGTATGTCAATCCCATGGTCAAATGTATAGTGGTATGTGTCTTGTAAGTGTTGTCTTATGCTCTCACAAGTTCAAGACATGAAGACAAGAAGGACCAAAGACTTGAGGAAGAGACCGAAAACTACCTCAAATTTGTCACACCAAGAAAGGTATAAAGTATGCATTACATATTATTTTAATACCTTAAAACTACTGTAGACATAGTGGTAGGTATCTCACAAAACCCAAAAGAAAAAGACCCAAGGACAGACCCCCCACAATGCCTAGAATAAAATTTAAAAAATCTGGGAGTCATAATTGATTGCAGATTAAGCAATCGATTTTGGCACAATCAGTTGCAGATCACACAATCGATTGCAAGAGAAATTTGGGCACAGTCTAAGACTCTCGATGCCAAAAATCATAGGCCATAATCAGTTGCGAAATTGATTTAGGCCAAATTTTCCAAACTTGAAATTGATTTGGGATCAAGCAATCGATTGCGAGCCTGAGTGTGAGCCATAATCGATTGTAAGATCTGCAATCGATTATGTGTTGCAATCGATTGTGAATAAAGCAATTGGTTACGAGGGCATTTTTTGAACAAATTTAAAACATGAATTTCAATGAGATTTTTTTCAAATTTGAACTCCATTTTTCAAATCTAAGTCTCCAAAATGATGCCATTTATAAAAGATTCCAATCTAAAGGCCATGGGTGCTCCTTAACCCTATAAAAGGAAACTTTGGCCATTAAGGTAAATAACTCCAACACTCCAAGCTCTTTTAGAGAGAGTTCAAAAGATTACTATATTGAGAGCATCTTCCACTGTGAAAAACACCATTGCCCAATGATTTTGAGCTTAAGTAGCTAACATCTAGAGCCAAGTACTTGGAGGTTGTGGGTAACTAAAACAAACTAGTTCAACAAGGAGCACCCCACTTTGAGCAACTAGCAACATCAACTAACTTGTGGTAATATTTACTTAACTTTGCATTCATTATTATTATTGTTCCAGCTTTGCTTCCTCTGGAGACACCGAAAGCTTGACTACCTCTGCCGGAGACACTAGAAGTAGTACACACTCGCTAGAGACACCAAGTGTTGTTATTTAGCTTTCTTGTGAGAAAGTAGTTAGGTTTGTATATTGACCTAGGTTGTAATGGTACCTAAATGAAATATACCTAAGCTCGGTAGTGAGCTTTAGAAGAGTGGACGTAGGCCTAGTGCTGAACCACTATAAATCTTTTTTGTGGTTTATGTGTGTGATTGCTTGTCTCTTTACTTAAATGTTCTCTACTACTCTTTCATAGCACATGTTTGACAAAATACTTGAGTAGACACCTTAGATCACACACACACTTGGGAGAAGTTAAAAAGATTAAATTCAATCCCAAGTTAAAATTGAAAAATGGCTAAATTAATTTAGAAATCCTATTCACCCCCTCTAGGATTACTTTAGAGAAATTTCAATTGGTACTAAAGCCTAGGTTACTCACATAGGGCTTAACATCCCGAGTAAGGTCCTAGTAAAAATCCTAGATGGCTATAGTAGATAGTGGTATGTCCATTAGCACCCCTTCATTCTTTAATGGAACAAACTATGGCTATTGAAAATCTCAGATGAAGATATTCCTAAATTCCTATAACTTGAGGGTATAGAGTGCAATTATTGATAGCTATACATAGTCTGACAAACCAAGAAATGAGTGGACTCCGACTGAGGCAGATGCTCACAAGTTCAACTTTAGGGCATTGAATGTCATAGCAAGTGGCCTTACCCTAGATGAGTTTAAGAGGATAGCCCATCTAAAGACAGTAAAAGAATCGTGGAAGCTTCTCTTCGTTACCCATGAGGGTACAAGCATCATAAAGATGTCCAAGCTTCAAATGTACACGGCACAACTTGAAGCTCTTAGGATAGAGGAGGATAAAGAAATTTCTCAATTCAATGTCAAGTTGTCAAACTTGGTGAATGTTATGAGGAGTCTATGTGAGGACATTCCCGAGTCTAAAGTAGTTAGGAAAGTACTTAGGTCCCTTCCCAAAAGGTTTAGGCCTAAGGTAACTGTCATAGAAGAAAACAAAGACCTAGAAGTTATGAAACTATAAGAGTTGATTGGCTCATTTTAAACATTTGAAGCAACCATTAAGGAACCTACCAAGAAGAAGGGCATTGCCCTTAAGGTAAAAGAACCCTCCGAATCACATAAAGATTTGGATGATAATTTGGCTCTTATTTCTAAGAGATTCAATAAATTCTTTCGGAGAAATACTAAAAATTACTCCAAGAACAAATAAATGAGAAAGTCCTATTCCGGCTACAAAAAGGACTTCTCTAAAAAACCTCCCATTTGCTATAAGTGCAAAGGAAGAGGACATATTGCTAAGGATTATGGCAATAAGAAAAATAAGTAAAAGTCAGAAGGCAATGCCATGGCTGCCACATGGGATGATGAGTCCGAGACTTCAGAACATGAGTCCCAAAGTAGTGAAGAAGCTCCATCACAAGAGATCAAAGCCATTATGGCTTTTGGTACTCCCATGAGCTCACTTTTGGAAATAAGTGACTCAAGTGAATATAAAGGAGAGTATGAAGAAGAGGAAGAGATTTATGATGCATAAGAGGCATTTGATGACCATTTTGTGCAAAGTTTTGAGTTGGGAAAGTAGAATAAGTAACTCAAGAGTAAAAGCATTGAATTGAGTGAAAAGTCAAAATATCTTGAAAACACCATCTCCACTCTTCAACAAGAATCTTCTTCAGAAAGTGAAAAAGAAAAGAATCTTTTTAAAGAAAACTATTTGTCTTTATGTGCCAAGGAGGAAATGAACCTAAAAATAGTAGAATTAGAGAAGAAGCTTAATGACTCTAAACTATTTTTAGGCTTAGAAAATGACAATAGGAAGCATGAAAAGAGAACACTTCTTGAGGACAATCAAAAATTGTCCAACAAGGTTCTTGAGCTTGATAAGCTCAAAACCTTAGAAAAATAAAAGGATGAGTGTCATAATGATGACTCACTCATCCAAGAGTTGGAAGACCAAGTCAAAACTCTAAATGAGATAAACAAATCTCTCAACTTAACTTGTGCTCAACTCATAAAGAAGTCCATTGATTATCTCAAACAAATCAAGAATCTTGAAGAAGATAAAAGGAAGAACATCTCAATGCTTACCCAAGGAAATAGAAAGTTTGAGAAGATGGTCACTATGGGTAAAGAGTATGGGGATATGACTGGAGTAGGTTATAATTTTGAGACCAATGTCTCATCATCAACTCAAGGACCTAAGAATGGCTTTGTCAAAGTCAAATGATCTATTTAACCACCTCCACAACCTTCCAAGAAGGGAAAGGAAAAGGTGGAGCCACAAAGACCTTATCAAAGGTCAAACAAGGTTGAGAAGAAAATATCTACCTAATTCAAAGGTAAAGCACTTATAAGCCAAGGTAGAGATTAGGAGAGATCCATGCAACCACAATTAATATCCTATGCACAAGTGGTTGGGAGTAAACCTCAATCTAACTAAGCATCTTCTTCTAAAGGAGCTCTAGAGATGAGCAAGCCTTATTCCTATGCCAAGGAGGCATGGAACAAATTTCAAGCAAATAAGCTTCCACTTCTAGAGGATTCCAAGGGAATGCCTCTACTTCTAGGAAGACTAAGGCACAACCTTGTTAATATAGGAAACCTCAAAAAGCCCAACAATCCTTCTAAAAATGAATAACTTAGAATGAAGACAACTCAATCTCATACACCAAGAATGCCCCTTAGAAGGGCACATTAAGGTGGATTGTAGAAAGATGGCAAATGATATGAAATCCCAAAGAAAGTAATTTAGAAGAATGCAAAATGGAAAGAATGTCAATAAAAGAAACTTTTTCAAAATGTTGAAAATATAAACCTTTTAAAAAAAGAAGGATTTAGCCCAACAAAGTGCCAAGAGGAAAATCTCTAAACCTTCCAAGGTTAAGAGTGTATGGGTGAGAAAGGATGACTCAAAGTGTTTGATCATTCACACTACACTAAGAGTTGGAAGCTCATCAAGATGGTATATTGATAGTGGGTGTTCTAGACACATGTCCATTAAGAGGTAATTGTTTACCAAACTTGAGGATGATCAAGGTGGATATGTCACATTTGGTGATGGAAACACTGCCAAAGTTCTTAGGGTAGGAACCATAGTAGCCTCCAGCATTCCACAACTCACCGAGGCTCTTTATGTGCAAGGCTTTAAGCAAAGCTTGATAAGTATTAGCCAAAGATGTGATAAAGGCTATAAAGTGTAATTCAGTAAAGATGGATGTGTGATCAAGGATGAAAGACTTGTCTTATAACCCAAAAGGATGAAACCATTCTTTGGTATCAAAGGTTTGGATACCTCAACTTTAGGGATTTTACAATACTTAGCAAGAAGGAGATAATTAAGGATCTTCCCAAGCTAAGCAAGGTTAACAACCTAATATGCAAAGGTTGTTAAATGGGGAAGAAAACTAGAATCTCTCCCAAGAAAGTTACATCTATAGAGACTACTAGACCCCTTGAACTTCTTCATATAGACTTGGCTGGTCTAACTAGAATGGAGAGTCTAGGAGGGAAGAAGTATTTCATGGTTGTGGTTGATGATTTCTCTAGATATACTTGGATAGCATTTCTAAGGGAAAAATCTGAGGCTTTCAACAAATTCCTAAACATTTGTAAGAAGATTCGAGTTAAAAAAATCTAACCATAAAGCGAATCCAAATTGATCATGGAAGAGAATTTGAGAATCATAAATTTTCAAATTGGTGTGAAGAGTTAGGAGTAAAACAAGAGTTTTCACACCCTAAAACTCCCCAACAAAATGGAGTGGCTTAAAGGAAGAATAAAACTCTTTTCAACATGGCTACATCAATGCTTATTAGCAAAAACATAGCCAAGAAGTTTTGGACTGAGGTAATTAGCATAAGGTGCTATGTTTTTAACCATGTCTATCTTAGACTAGGGACATCCAAAACACCCTATGAATTGTGGAGTGACAAAAAACTAACTTTTAAATACTCTAAAGTATTTGGTAGCACTTGCTATGTTCTCTAAGATGGAGAACATTTAGGCGAGTTTGATGGGAAGAGCGATGGTGCCATGCTCTTAGGATACTCCACTACTAGTAGAGTCTATTGTGTCTACAACATTAGGATTGACTCAGTGGAGGAGTCAATAAATGTAGCGGTAGATGACGTTAAGGCAATGTATAAGAAAAGAAACTTTCCAATGGTGTTGTTTGATCATGAGAATGAGAGTTCATTTCAATTGGAAATTGATAAATTCCTAGAGGATCAAGAAGAGCACTCTTCTCAATCTAGCTCTAAGGATGAAGTCAAAGAAATTTAACTTCAACACAAAGACAAGAGGCTCACCAAAGGGTTTTCACGTGGAGGAGACATTGTTGGTGATCCCAACATTGGAGTGAAGACTAGGAGATAAATAGAAAATATCCTTAGTCACTTTTGCTTCACCTCAAAGATAGAGCCAAAACGTGTTAAGGAGGCTCTAAATGATCCAAATTGGATCTTGACCATATAAGAGGAACTAAATCAATTCCAAAAGAATGATGTATGGTTTCAAGAGCAAACATGATGAACATGATATAGTGACAAGGAATAAGGCTAAATTAGTTGCGAAGGGGTATGCCCAAATAGAAGGCATTTACTTTGAGGAGACATTTATCCCTGTTACAAGGTTGGAGCTTATTAGGATCCTCTTGTCCATAACATGTTATTTGAAATTCAAGTTATATCAAATGGATGTTGAGAGTGCATTCCTAAATGGAATTCTCTAAGAAGAAGTATACGTTAAGAACCCTAAGGGATTTTAGATCCTCATTTTCTGAACTATGTATACAGACTCAAGAAGGCACTTTATGGTCTCAAACAAGCTCCAAGAGCTTGGTATGAGAGACTCACTCGATTCCTTCTGAATCACCATTTTGATCGAGGAAGTGTTGACAAAACACTTTTCATCAAGAAGCAAAATGGTCACATACTTATTGCATAAATATATGTAGATGATATCATTTTTGGGTCTACCAATAAGGAGATGTCTTATGGTTTTACCCAAACAATGAAAGCAGAATTTGAAATGAGTATAGAATGAGAACTAAGGTTCTTCTAAGGTCTTCAGATGAAATAAACAAATGGTGACATCTTTTTATGTCAAACCAAGTTTACAAAAGACCTAGTCTCCAAGTTAGGATTGTAAGAATCCAAACTAGCTAGCACCCCCTATTAGCAGCCAAATTTTGACTCGAGTCTATAAATGGAGTCAAATGGATTCATTATAGCATAGAATAAGACCAGAGTTTAGATACTCCTAAGCTTTAGATAAGCAAGCATTCTCAATGGACATTCCGGTCGCAAACAAAATAAAAGCACTCTAATTCATCGTCACCTTAAATTTTCCAACCTTCATAAGCCTTCCCACATCAAAGCATCGAAAGACTTGTAAATTACCATTCTACCCTTCACCTTCAGAAGCCCAAATCAAACCCAATCAGAAACAATTTTTTGACATCTCTTATACAACAAAGACATCTTGAATTTGCCAACCTTCATAAGCCTTCTCACATCAAAGCATCAAAAGGCTGGCAAATTATCATTCTACCCTACATCTTCAGAAGCCCAAATCAAACCTAATCAAAACCCACTTTCTAACATCTCTTCTACAACAAAGACACCTTGAATTTCTCAATCTTCATAATCCTTCACACATCAAAGCATTGAAAGGTTGACAAATTATCATTCTACCCCTACAATCTTAGAAGTTTAAATCAAAGCTTGTTTAAACCCATTTCCTCCACAACCCTCCCAAAATATCCCCTACAACAAAAACACCTTGAAATTAACAACTCCCCAAGGCCTCCAACATTAAAATCCTCAAAGGGCTAATAAATGACCATTTTACCCCTACACCTCTAAAGACCTCAAACTACAGGCTATAAAGCCCATTTTTTCTATGATTCTTCAGCCCTCATCAACATTTCCATGTTGAAGCATAAAAAGGTACTAAAATTATCATTTTACCCCTACACCCTTAAAATACACCATTTTTCTCCAAAATTGGACTCTTAGAAAAACCCTAAAGACCCGACATAAATTAGAAACTCAGCTAGTCAATGGCAACATCCTGGTAAGCCCTAAACCTCTCCAAGGAAAAACCCAAAGGGCACAATGCCCACAAATTTCCCCTATCTATCCCCAAAATATAGCAAATTCACCTATATCAGCCATGAACACTTGGTGAGCCCCCGAGAACTCTCTGGAAGTCCAAATCCATCAAGGTCAAGCTCATTTTTTTTGATTTTTTGAGATCTTCGATAAATTTCCTAATGATGAAACCCATTCACAAACCCAGCACAGCTCCACGACTCAATTCTTCACTAATCCAGGGCACATTTTTTAACTAGGTGACTTCCCTTTGGAAATCTCCCAAAAATTTACCAAGACTCAGATTCTTTGCATGTTAGGCCCTATAGCATCTCAACTCCAAGACCTAAAAACCCATGATTTCCATCACACCCCATTCAAACACAAAAAAAATAGTCAAAGGTCCAAGCGGAGTTTGGTTCAAGACAATTCAGTGTTTCTGGCATAACCTTTAGCTCAGACATCTGATTAATGAATAGTTAGAGCCTATGGCTCACAAATCTCTAGGAATATCTTTCATATGAAGATTTCATAAACCAATTTTACCTTCTTACCCTTCTTTCATTGGTATAGGCTAGTTTGGGAATATTCAGAGCCAATTTGACTCACTTGCCCAAACACGACTTTGATTTCGTTAGTTGTGTTGTGACCATAATATCTGGAAGATGCAAAAAAACTCATAAGCTTTGAAAATTTAGGAGCCATAGGACCCAAAAAGTAAGCCTAGAATGTAAAAGGGAGAAATCCAGACAAAATATCTCATTTTTTTACCCAAAATACCATTGGATCTTTTTTTAAACCCCACACCCCTCATTTGGAATATTCCAAATAAGGGGTGGAGACCCAAGGACCACCATCCTAAACCCTACACCCTCCCTATAGGTCTCACTACCTCTCTCAGCTCCTCACCTCCACCACACACATATCAAGTGAGCCCCACCATCCCTTCCACCTCCTTTCCTCCACCACCTATTTGACATGTGCCCCACCACCTCACCTCTCCCCTCTCACTTTTCCCCACCTCCTCATATGAATCACACACCTGCTCCCTCACCTCACTCCCTTCTAAAAGCCAGCCACCTCACCCCCCTTTCCCTCCACTCATTTCCACCTCCTCACCTCCACCAACCACCTCACCCCCTTCTACCTCACCCCCCCTCCATCCTACCTATAAATACCGCCCTAGATTGTGTATAAGGG
>JAOXJP010226349.1:0-11507 GCA_025762735.1 Platanus orientalis | reverse complement strand
ATATATATATATATATATATAGAGAGAGAGAGAGAGAGAGAGAGAGAGAGAGAGAGAGAGAGAGAGAGAGAGAGACGTTCTTTTAGAAGATTAGGTCCAAATGAATTTCGTACAAAGGTGTCAACAGTACCAGGGTGTGGACACATCAGTGCTGAAAAGTGATTAGTAAACCCCAAAAATCACTTTTCGGTACTGATGCGTCATCCCCCTGGTGCCTATTAATATTAATTATTACATTACCACTTGATTGATCTCATAGTGGACCAAAATTCCAAATCTCGGTTGTTAGGATATCTTCTAAGTTCAAAGTTCGAAGGATAAATATTAGTACGGTTTCATATTTCTTTCAAGTATTGGGGTCTCTTCCATAGACGAGTGATCCAACTATGGATACGCTTCTCCAATTGCAAGCCATTGCTGGGCTTTTTGCTCTAACCTTCCTCTACTATCTCTGGACTACTGGCAGGTCAACGCGTCGGAAAAGTGACCGGGGCAAGGATGCACCTGAACCAGCCGGTGCATGGCCTGTTATCGGCCACCTCCATCTCTTTGGAGGAAAAGAGCCACTCGTCCGAACACTAGGAACGATGACTGATAAGTATGGACCTACTTTTATGATCCGACTTGGTTTGCACCGGTCACTCGTCATAAGCAGTTGGGAGGTAGTTAAAGATTGCTTCACAACCAACGACAAGGTCCTTGCTTCACGTCCGGCCAGCGCTGCCGGAAAGTACATGGGCTATGACTACGCCATGTTCGGATTCGCACCTTATGGGCCATATTGGCGAGAGATAAGAAAGATAGCCACACTTGAGCTTCTCTCCAACCGCCGCCTAGAGATGCTCAAGCAAGTGCGAGCCTCAGAGATCGATAGATACATTAAAAATTTATACCATTTGTGGGCTAAGGAGAATGGAACCCGTCCCGTCAAAGTGGAGATGAAGCGGTGGTTTGGAGACTTGACGTTCAATGTGGTAGTTAAGATGATAGTTGGTGACGGTTGTGTGGGCAACGAAGGTGAGTTTAGGCGGTTCAGGGATGCTATAAATCGATTGTTTTATCTTACTGGGGTGTTTGTGGTGTCGGATGCTCTTCCCTTTGGCTTTCTCCAGTGGTTGGATTTGCAGGGTTATGTTAGGGACATGAAGAAGACCGCTGAGGAACTAGGGTCTGTACTTGTGAATTGGGTGGAGGAGCATCGACGGAGGAAACTCGACGGTGTCGCCGGCGGTGAACATGACTTCATTGACGTGATGCTGTCGACCATGGAGAGTGATGATACCCAAATCCTTGACCACGATCCTGACACCATCATCAAGGCAACTTCCTTGGTATGATCCTAACACGTCTTTCATATTTATATAATTTTTTTTGGGGATTTTTGTCAAATCCGTTCAAATTTTTGGCAAAATTATCAAATAATGAAGTAAAATAAAAAAAATTTCCCGGTTTTCTATGATAATTAATTATTTTTTACCCAAATCAATTATACCATATAACAGAAAATCGAATCTCACACCCTCCAATCCCGTTAAATCTGAGGTGGAGAAGGAATCAGGGAATAAAAAGAGAGATAGACGACAATTAGGAGAGCAACAGAGATGGAAAAGAAAAGAAAATCTGAGTGACAAATTCGATCATGTGGGTTAGGGTTACAGGAAGAAGCACATAAATATGTTAACAGTTAAATACCTCCTTTTTTCAATTTTACCCATTAAAACACCAATTTGAGAAATAATTTATTTTACTTCATCATTTACCAAAATTTTGAACCCATTAAGCAAAAATCCCTTTTTATCTTACATAAACAAAACCTTTTTAAGTGTCAACTACGGATATTAAAAATCAAGGATTAATAATTTAAATAATACCCCATGAGAGAGATCCCAAATCAAATTATTTATGGATTATCATAAAAAAAAAAAAAAAAAAATCCCTGACCATGATCATGACACTGTCATCTAGGCAAGATCCCTTGCTCCGAGCTTTGACTCCCAAAGATTTCCTGTGAAGAAATAATCTTGTGGGTTTCAGGAGACTGACACATACCACAAAAAGTAGTGATTTAAATTTCAACCGCAAGTATTAAAAATTAAGGATTAATACATTATAATAATACCCCATGTGAGACATTAAGAACCTAAATCGTATTATTTATGTAGTACCCCGGCCCACTCCTTTTTGACCAAATGAAAGTTGTTTAATAGTAATGGCTTTTGTCTTCTTCGAATTGTTAAACTTGGGGTAGTTTTTAACTTTTTATAAATAAACGATAGATTGAGCACTTATCGATGAGATTATGCCAAGTTTAGATCTAGATGAAAACAAATCCTCTCCAACAAGCTTAAATATCATTAAACAAAACTGTCTTAAAAAAATGACAGCTGGTTAAAAGTGGGCTTATATTTAAGTCTACAAGAAAACACATGTATTAAAACTCCCACCCAATGCTACATTTCCGATTTATTAGTATAGATGTCGTTTCTTTGAGGGAAGTTTTCATTTGATGCTATTTAAGCTTGTTGGAGAGGATTTGCTCTCGATCTAGAATGATTGGTTCCATAGTGGGTGCGGTTTGAAATTATGATCATTATTATAGTAGTTAAAATACATGAAAGTGAAACTGCTCTCGAAACACGACATGTAAATAAAATTTAAAACTCCAAACAAATTTTAGTTGGGAGTTTTATATCTTTATGGACCGCGTTGTAGACACTCATAGCAGTAGTTTAACTTATGCAGAGGAACCTGGGTTAAAAATTATTGTTACTAATTAAATATTATATTGTGGACAGGTTAGGTTCGAGTTGATTATAAACCACCAAACAAGGATTTGCTGAGACCACCTAAAGTCAGACTAAGGAAAGACTGACAATTGGGGTTGACACATCTGTGCCAAAAAGTGAAAAGCATCTCCCAAAAAGTGTAAATTACTTTTTCGGCATTGATTTGTCCACCTCTAATGTCATTCTTACCTTAGTCTGACTTTTGGGGTCTCACCAAATCCTGCCTCTCATTGACATCCATTGACCTGATCCAAATCTGCTGAATTGTGTTCACAGGGATGTGAGAAGAGTGCACGGACATGGGCTTTTGGCATGGATTTGGTTCACCCCTTTAATGAATGCTTAATGACCACCCATTTGTAGGGGCTGACACATGGCATCGACAAGTGATTTACACTTTTTTTGGGGGTGATTTTCTCTTTTCAACTCCATGTGCCCACCCTGCTTATGAGTAGACTTCAGGCATTCATTAAGGGGTAGGGATGTTAATTGAGCCGGGCTGATGTCAACCCAAAGTTAATTTAATGGGCCCAAGGTAGTCAGCCTGAACTCGGCCCATTTTAAAATTATAGGCTTTGGTTTAGATCTCCTTTTTAAATTTGGGTTACATGAGCCCATAATTATATTAAATACTTTAAAAATATGTTTAATTATGGATATTTGGGCTGATAATGGGCCCAACACTGCCCAATATTTTCTGGACTAAGTCATACCAAATTCGACCTAGGCTGAACCAAGCTATATTTTATACCTATTTTGGGCAAGGTCAAATCAGGTGGGCTTTGTTGGCTCACTACTTTGGACCGGATCAGGCCAAGTTTGGGCTAAAAATGAGTCTAATTGAACTCAGCCCGAATAAAACTTTGGACTTGAAAGTTGGGCCCAGACTTAGCCCATCCCGAATTGAGGTTGGCCCAGCCCATCTATTTTTCGGGCAGGAGATGTCAGGCCATCCCGGCCCAATTAACATCCTCAATAAGGGACACACCAAATCCCGTGGGGGCTTTGTGAGCATTAGTTTTTCATTCTCCAAGTAGGAAGAGGTTCACGTTTCTCAAAATTTGTATTCCATATTTACAGGCCCTCATCCTAGGAGGCACAGACACCACGGCTGTCACCTTAACATGGGCCCTATCCTTACTACTGAACAATCGCCATGTGTTAAAAAAGGCGCAGGATGAGCTGAACCTCCATGTTGGCAAGGATAGACACGTGGACGAATCAGACATCAAGAACCTGGTCTACCTCCAAGCCATCATCAAAGAAACGTTGCGTCTTTACCCAGCAGCTCCACTCTCAGTACCACATGAAGCCATAGAGGACTGCCAGGTAAGTGGCTACCACGTGGCGAAAGGCACTCGTGTGTTGGTGAACCTGTGGAAGCTACAACGTGACCCACGCCTGTGGTCGGACCCATCTGGGTTCCGACCAGAGAGATTTCTGACGAGCCATGCTGAGGTTGATGTAAGGGGCCAGCATTTCGAGTACATTCCATTTGGGTCTGGTAGAAGGTCATGCCCAGCGATCTCATTTGCTCTGCAAGTCCTGCATTTAACTCTCGCTCGTCTGCTTCACGGGTTTGAGTTGGCAACCCCTTTCGATGAGCCTGTTGATATGACCGAGGGCCTGGGCTTGACCATCCCCAAAGCAACCCCACTTGAAGTACTCTTCACCCCAAGACTCCCTTCCAAGTTTTATATCAATTAAGAGAAGTTGATATAATAAAAGTATACATTGATATATCGTTGGAGTGCCAATTTGTGATTTGTGAACCTGTGATACTACAAGGGACATAATAAACATAGCGCTTATGGGTATTTTAGTTGACATAAGGCTTCTTTGTTGTCATGGTCGTTGTCGCTACTATCAGTATTGGCTTTCAACATAATATGATCTTCATCTTTTAAATTCTTATAACAAATTAACTTTTATGAGGATATGTTACGTACCTACCCTATTACTCCCAAGAAATTAAGATAATTAAAGCATTTGATCACTTGGATGATAGTAGAATAAGAGGAGCTGTTTTAGGAAATGACTTAACTTAAAAGACAGTTGCATCAGCTTGACTTGAGACCAAGACTCCTTACAACTCGTACCAATAGTGGCACTAAGTGGTTGGAGATTGATTGAAAAGGCAGCCCAACCAGCCCTTATAGGGGAGGATGGGGGCTCAAATAAGGGTGCCTTAATCTTCATCATCTCGTCATATTCCCTCTCCACAACCTTCGCAGTCTCCACCTCATCGGCAAAAGTCCTCAAGTGAAGAGCTGACAACCCTTTGTGCATATGCTAGGTCTCAAGCCTCTTTGAAACTTCTTCACCTTACTAGTCACCCCACACTACATGTGGTGAGAAATGAGACAGCTCGACGAACTTCGCCTTATATTGGAAGATGGTCATGTCTCCTTAAACTAACTCTAGATATTCAATCTCTTTGCCATCCTCCACATTTTTTTCAAAAGTAAGTCTCATGGAAAGCTTCCACAAATAATCCCCAAGTAACTTACTCTTTTTTTAGAGGCAAAGTATCATTGGTGGCTCTCCACCAATGTTCGGCTTCTCCCACTAGCATGGAAGTAGCCAAAGTGTCATTCCTCTCATCACTATAACCAATAGCCCCAAATATCTTTTTGATTTATGTAATCCAGGATTCTGCCTTCTTAGGATCGGAAGTTCTCACAAATTCCAGGGGTCCCATTTGCCGAAACTGCTCAATGACATTTCCTCTGTTTTCATACCCCTTTCCCTTTTTAGGTCTTTGTATGTCACATGTTCTTTCATTAATTCAGCCAAACTCTTAATTGCTCCCAAAACACTAGCAAGACTCTCGGTTTGCGGTGTCGATGACAAAGGGGAAGTACATCTCCGAGGTGGCATCCTTTTCTAAAAAAGACAAACAGAATGTTTCAGATTTCTCTCTTTCCATAAATTGTACTACAAAACATATGATTTACTCGAGTGCATAAACACTAAGTCACTACTCAATCGTCCACTTAATTTCCATTGTCTTATTGATAGGTATAATTTCTCAGGTACTCAACAATTACTTTGGTTTTCACTTAGTTTTCACTTAATTTCACAACATATAAACTTGTCTAAAGAATCCAAACTTAGCTGCTCTGATACCAACAATTGTCACGCCCCAAACCTGGTCCAACACTAACTCCGCAATGAACCGGATCCAGAATGCGACCCAGGATCATAAATATACAATGTAATGCATATGTCTAGTGATCACTTCATAAATAGACACATGCCTTTCGGTTCTTTTTTTCTTTCTTTTTTATCATTCTCTTTTACACTTTATTTTCCATGTTCTTATCATACTCTATGCAGCGGAATAGTTTGTCTTTCATTTTCATTCACATCATTAGTCAAGGGAAGTATATATATCACAATTTCACATAATCATTACACTATGCAGCGAATTAATCTCTACCACAACCATCCAGATCACTAGCGTAGTCAAAATGGAATCCAATCGAGTAAATTTCTGCAATTTCCACAATGTGTTCTAATCCAAATACAATAGTTTAATAAGTAATAAGTGGAGGTGCCATTTCACGTAAGGAATATCAATGAAACTATTCATAACATGTATCTCATCAAATGACAAAAATGTATCTATACAGAAGTCTAAAAACAAAATGAATAAAACTAAGTGCAACACACGTCAACTCCCTCTATATATCCTCCTCGAATGGGTCTTAATCTATATCTGAAAAACATTGTGAAAGGGTGAGTCCACAACTCACAAGCAATTACAAAAATATATAATATAATATGGAGAGTTAAGGATTGGTATAAGCACATGTTTGTAAAGCGTGCAATACAAAGCAATGCAATGCATAAATCATTGGAGAGATGCATTTTTCTAATTCTTTCTCTGATCATTTCCAATACATAATTCAAAAAGTCATTAATACAGTTCACTAAGTCCACTTTCAAAACATTTATTCAGAACATATGTGGAAGCTCATATGATTTTCAAAACACTCAATCAATATGCTCAGAGGTGTTGGAATTGTAAGTTCACGAATGCCACAAATCAAGTCATTCGCGAGTTAAGAAGCCATTTGCCACCATGATGAAGTTCATGAATGAGCCATGAAATGTCCATTTGTCACCATAGTGATGTTCGTAAGTGAGCCATGAAATGTCCATTCGTGACCAAACAAGTAGCTCGCGAATGAAGAAAATTTTCCATTTGCACACTATGAACCAGAAGTTGGAGATCAACTCCAACTCCTTCAATGGTGGATGTTTTACATAGCCATGACACCCATAGATGCCTTGAGCACCCAAGAGACTAATGACGGTGCAATCTCGTATAAAAGAAGCACCAATATATATAGAAAAAAGGGATCATACATTCCCACTTCAAGGACTCTAAGCGCAAAGAAGAGGTTGTCTCTCACATGGACTCTAACTCAGCTCGTTTTTTCATTTATATATACTTTCAAATAGGATGAAATCAGTACTCTTTTACTCCATATTTTCTATAGTATTTGCAAGCCCTTGTCCTCCAATCCGTGTAAGTTCTTCATTTTTTCCATCTTCTCCAAGTTTGCAAACTAACAAGCATCTCTTCTAAGAAGGGAACAAATTCACACACCTCTATTCATCTCTCCAAGGAAGATACAACAAAAGCTTGAACCTTGAACCTTGAAGAAGCCCGTGGCCAAATAAGGTGTAGGGTTTATTTTGTGCTTGAAGCAAAGTTTGTAAATTGTATTCATCTCCATATCAATAAAAGTCAAAGTTTCATCATCATCATCATCTTCTTCTTCTTCTTTATTTTATGCAACTCTGTTTGTTTTCAATTTAATAACTTGAGATAATTAGAGGTTTGTTGTGTTAAGCAGTAGTAATTAACAAGCTCTTTTCAAGAGTTTGAAGAAATAGTCCCCACAATAAAAACAATAAACTAGCATATTAAACGGTTGAATAATTTGAGCACTTTGGATTTCTATAACATTCCATAAAGAACTACAATACAAAATTTGGTGTTACAGAAGGTTCCTACACTATTCAAAATATTTGTCCATAACATTTTTCAAAATTCTTTCGCTTTCCAAAACACTAGTCAAAACACTTTATGGAGTTCTTTTGATTTTCAAAATACTGTTCAAGACACTTTTACATGTTACCCAATGATGGGTTCCATCCTATCAATATAATGCTCCCTTATTATGACCCAATGGTAGGTTCTAAAACGATATAAAGTAGTTCAATGAGTCAATTTGATCAAAATAATATTCAAAGAGGTTTAAAGAATCAAATTCGATATAAGAATCTACATTGTTGCTACCCAATGGGAGGTCCCATGTAATCCACTTATTTCCTCCTTGTTGCGACCCAATGGTTGGTTTAAAAATGATATATGAAAATTTCCCTTACTGCTACTCAAGGGTAAGTTCCAAAATGATCATTTATTAAATTTTTTTCTTATTGCGACCAAAGGGCAGGTCCCAAAATGAGTTACCAATGTTGTTACCCAACGGAAGTTCTTGTCTAATTTGTTTATTCCCTTTGTTGCAATCCAATGGTAGGCCTTAAAACAATTTTCCATTGTTGAGACCTAATAAAAGATCCCATATAATTTATTTATTTTTCCTTCGTTATGATAGAAGGGTAGGTCCCAAAACAATTTACTTTTAATATCCAAAACAATTTGGAGATTCAATCAGATGTCTTTCATAAATTCTTTTATAAGTTCTTTTCCAAACCTTTCAAAACTAAACATTTTTAAACAAGGAAATTTGCAGAATAGTCAAATTTCATGCAACGCAATAATCCTTTCAAAACGAATCACTTTTAAAACACTATTCGGTATATAAAACCAATCTAGAGACATTTTAAACATTCCTTCTAATGTTTTTCAAACAAAACAAATCTATGAAACATATGATGTCTCATTAAGGGATGAAATCAAAACTTCTAATTTTAAATGGAATCGAATGATTCTTATACCAATGAATTTCTTAACCCATCTAAAGCTCACAACAAGAGGAAATCACTTACCGAAACTAAAAGATAGAATCCAAAGATTCACAACACTTCTCATATGATTTTGGAGCTTAAATACAATAATGCAAACAATCAAATACATGACAAACTATTAATCCTCTCAATATAACATCAACACAATGGATAAGAGTTCACAACAATAAGATATATTTAGGATGACAATAAGAAAATTGATTCTATAAATTTCAAAGTAAAGGTATTAGGGAATAAATGCATTCCATGATTAAATTGGTTTCATCTATCACATTTGATCATAGCACAATAGAAGTCAATAGATTCGATGAATTTTCAGATTTTTCATATATAGTTAATCATAGATTCCAAGGATTTCTAAAAGGAATTTGGTGTAGATCATAATAAATCATTCAAATTTGAAAAGAGTTATTAATTTCATTGCATTATGCTTAATTCACATAGAATCGCTTGATAACATTAAAGGATCACTATAGGAATACAATGATCATAAGATTTAATAAGGGAAAAATATAAGCAAACCATGCGAAATTGCATTAAATAAGATAAGATGTAAGGATCAAATGAGAACTCACATGCTTAATTCAAAACACTGAAATTCTTGTAGAGAAATTATTCAAAGCAATGGATCTAAGATCTTAAGATTGAAATCTAACGCATATGAAGCATTATCACTTACCAAACCTAAGAGAAATGAATCAATCAAATGGATGTAAGATCCTAAGAGTGAAAATAAGTTGCATATACTACATAATTACTTACTAAATCCAAATTTCTTACTTCTCTAAGCTTCCAAGTTCAAATCCTTAAGACATCCTTTTTTCTTCTCTCTGAAATTCAAACATAGATTTTCCAATCAACAATTGTAGATTTATGACAATCTTCATTAAAAATCCTCTAATTCTAATCAAAATTAGCTAGATCTATGATTTTAGAGCTTATAACCTTATTTTATCTCTATTTTAAAACTCATTGGTAACTAAGAAAACTCGGCCAAGTTACTTGACTTGGCAGAGTTCCTGGTTAACATGCTTTAAAAACTAGGATGATGTCATTCGTTTGGTTAACCAGAAGACTGGGACAAGTTTTCCGAGTTACTTAGACGAGTTTGCCAAGAATCTGGCCAAGTCACTCGATTTTATTACTTAACTACCCTTTAGTAAAAAATCCTAATTCCTAAGTGCATATTGTTCATCTTCATCGTCTTCTTCTCACAAATGTCGTTCACTGGTCACTCGTCATAAGCAGTTGGGAGGTAGTTAAAGACTACTTTACAACTAACGACAAGGTTCTTGCTTCACGTCTGGCCATCACTGCTGGAAAGTACATGGGCTATGACTATGCCATGTTCTGTTTCGCACTTTATGGGCCATACTAGCGAGAGATAAGAAAGATAGCCACACTTGAGCTTCTCTCTAACCACCGCCTAGAGATGCTCAAGCACGTACGAGCCTCAGAGATTGACAGATGCATTAACAATTTGTATAGTTTGTGGGCTAAGGAGAATGGAACCCAGCCGGTCAAGGTGGAGATGCAACAGTGGTTTAGGGACTTGACGTCCAGCGTAGTTATTAAGATGATTGCCGGGAAAGTGTGGGAAGACAACGTTAATGACAGTGAGTTTAAGAGGTTGAGGGAGGCTATGAATCGATTCTTTTATCTTAGTGGGGTGTTTGTGGTGTCGAATGTTCTTCCCTTTGGCTTTCTTCGGTGGTTGGATTTGTAGGGTTATGTGAGGGAAATGAAGAAGACCGGCAAGGAACTTGACTCTGTACTTGTGAATTGGATGGAGCAGCATCGTCGGAGGAAAGTCGACAGTGTGGCCGGCGATGAACAAGACTTCATTGACGTGATGTTGTCGACCATGGAGAATGATGATCCACAAATCCTTGATCACGATCATGAAACCATCATCAAGGCAACTTCCTTGGTATACGCTTGACACATCTTCCCAATTTTCATTTAAAAAACATATAATATTTTTTCTTACGTAAGATTAAAAAACAAAGATTATTTATGGGGAACGGATTGTTAAAGTTCTTGCTGAATTAACTACACAACAACACATATCCGATTCTTTTTGGTAAATCATTCCTGATTTTTTTAAACCTTTTTTCTACAAATATGTGTCACATTGTGGTTAAAATCAGCAGGAACTGCCTGCTGATTCACCAGCAGAGCTTCTTGTTCCGGTTGAGTTTAACAGTCACGTGTTTAGAAGGAAATGGACACGAAAAAAATTGGGAGCGATCTACCAAAAAAATGGATAGGTGTTACTATGTGGTTAAATCCGATTTTGCTTGTTGCAAACAGACTAGATTCCGAATGGATATGAGTATATCCTCTTCCGTATCCTATTCTAACGGATATTATAAAACTATACCGTATCCTAACTGTTTAAAATATTTGGAATTTGAATATTCGGAAGAAAAAAAAAAAGACAATTCTAGATATGTTGTCACAATCATCAATGCAGTCTTCCCTAACCCACGTCTATCATCCCCAAAATCTTCGATGCCATATGGCCTAACAATGATGTCAGATGAAGCAAAACACTATCTCTTCTCTTAAGTGGTGGGTGTAAACTTTCACCGCAACAGCATAGTTGTGGTAATACCTATGAGTGCCGCCATAGATTAAGATGGAACAAATATGAAGTAAATAGTTGATATATTTTTAAGGGTTTTAGTTATTAGGTTATTTATGATTGTTGGA
>JAOXJP010226348.1:0-11507 GCA_025762735.1 Platanus orientalis | reverse complement strand
AATCAAGAAAGATTCTTGATGAATTCTTGGGGTTGAACTTTAATGGTGAACTGTAAAGATCAAAAAAGAATGATAAGAAGAAAGAAAGAAAGAAAGAAAGAAAAAGAAAAGAAATAGACCACCTACTCATGGAGAGAGAAGAAGGGAATAACACACCCCAAGAGGAGAGAATCTTGGGATATCACACCCAAACAAACAATAGTTCTAAATCAATTTAATTCATCATTCAAAACTATTTTTGTATTCATGTTGTGTGGCATTTTATAGGCTTTACATTACTTTTAAAAGAAATAGAGTCCTAAACTTTAATAACTCCTATATTCTAGGACTACACTTCTTAAACTAAAAAACTTCTTAAAAGATAAGATTCCTACCAAAACAAAACTCCTAGAACTCTTAAACTCTAGGGCTAAGAACTTGGACTGCTGGGTCCCCACTTTTGACTTAAAATAATTCTTTAAATTGCATCTAAGACCCTAAACTTACCCTTAATACAAAGGCTCTTGATTATCTTTACTAATTACCCTTTCCAAGGCCTATAGGGCCTCGTTACAAAAGATACTTTGAAAAAAGAAAGAAAAAAAAAGAAAAGAAAAGAAATAAGCCTATGGAAACAACCCTAAATTAAATAAAGCCCAAATAAAACAACCATAAAATAAATAAATTCTTTTGGAAATGACCCTACTCTTCCATTTGGGATTTAGACCTAACCATGATTTTCAACTTCTTTTTCTTGACAAAATATGCTCCCGCATCAAGAAGTTTATGACATTCCTTAATTCTTGGCAAGTATGGATTGGATCATAACGGGTGGGATATAAACCCAATATCAAACTCTAGAAACTTTATCATCTGGAAACGAATCATTGACATTCAGCCATTGTTATACCCCCACCTCTCTCTTGTCATTGGTAATGGTCATGTCAGCTTTTGGAATGATATTTGCATTGGTGATTCCTTATTTTATCCTGATTCCTTAGATTATTCTGTATTACATCCCTTAAAAATGCATCAATCTCTGAGATCCTTTCCATCTTTCTTGGAATTTGATATTCTCTAGGGACCTTCAAAATTCATAAATGGGCTACATCACTTCTCTCCTTGATTCCCTCGAGCACTTCCATCTATCTCCTTCCTGCCCTAATAGACACAAGTGGTCTCTAAATCCTTTAGGTTCCTTTCCATCTAAATCCTTTTTCTAATTCCTCTCCTCCTCTTATCCTTCATCTCTTCTATTTCCAGTTAATCTATTTGAAATGGCATTTCCCTTCCTCGGGTTTGAGCGCTTCTCTAGATCGCATATTTTTGCAAGATAAACACCATGGATCTCCTCCAAAAGAGACACCCATATATGATGTTACCTCCGCACATTTGTGTTCTATGTATGTCGGCAGGGGAAACTGGTGGCGATATTATACTTCATGGCCCTTCTCTAGAAGCTTTTGGGAACACTTCTTATCCTCTATTCCTCTTTGTTGGGTTATGCTATCCTGCCTTATTAATCTCCTATGGAAATGGCAAATTCCAAGTGCCCAACTGAGAGGGAAGAAGTTTTGGCTTGCCATTCTTCATGTTATTTGTTGGAATATTTGGAAGAAGCATAACAGAAGAATCTTTGATGGCACATCTCGATCTTCTTCGGAGGTTATTGAATCTATCACATTTGAGGTTGCATCTTAGGCCATGGCTACATTGGATTTCAAGGGTTTATCTATTAATGATCTAATGAGGGATTGGTACTCTTGTTTTTTTCCAACTCCTTTGGGCTAGTTTTTCTTCTTCTCCTTTTCAACCTCCTCGATCGTTGTATATCCCTCCCCCCCTTTTCTTTTAATAAATCGTTGTTCATAAATAAAAATAAAAATCAAGCACAAGAGTATTGTAAACATGAAGAGCAAGGGCCCTTTAAAAGGAGGTTTTGCCCTCACAATACTTTTATTTCTTTCATTCAATATGCCCAAACAAATAACCCCCAACAAAAAACTCTAAATATCCCTAGAGACTTCCTTTATTACCACAAGACACCATCTAGAGATTAGACCCTTGAAGTTGATGCAGGATGATAACTCTAATATCAAAAGCAATAATAGGACAGTTTTGGGCTATAGGATCCTGCTATTCTAGGCTCAAAAGGATGTTGCAAAAGTGTAGGACATAGATTAAGGCATGGTTTCAAAACTCGGCCGATCCCAGATGGGATCGCCCGATCCGACTTGGGATCAGACATGAATGAGCGAATTTTGGCCTTAAAAATTCTTTTTTTTTTGGGAAAAAAATTATATAAATTGGTTCAAAGAGTCCCACAAAGGCCTCTCTTAAAGAACCTCCTTTAAAGAACCCTAAAAGATACTCACATAAGAGGCAAAAAAAAAAAAAAAAACTCACAACCCTTAGATCTGACCTTATAATGAATGGTCCAGATTTAGCTGTCAGATTACATATTTTTCATGTAAAAACACCAAAATTTTCTAACAGAGACATTGATAGTGGGGGGATGCCCCCCCCTCCGACCGCTCTGTAATAAAAGGGACCCAAACAAGGCTAGATCAAGCTTCACCAACCCATTGGCTAGAACAACGAATCATGTATTATTTTATTTTTTATCTTTATTTATATGATATTATATGTGGTTTAGCTTTCTATTCATTAGATGTAATTATATTTGATGTTTGATTAACTACAATAACTTTTACAAACCTTGAAACCTTGTTCATACTTGTATGATGCACTTTAACATGCCTACAATTATATTCATCATTATTTATATGTTATTATATATGGCTTGGTTTTGGGCCTAAACAATCCAATCCAACAATCTAAGTTTTTGAACCATGGATTAGGGTGTCCAAAACCAAGGTTAGGGTTACCCAAAATATTTTCCAAATTAAAAAACAATTAGGGAAAATTGGAGAAAGAAATCAAGAATCAATACAAGAAATTTTAGAAGAATTAGAGGAGGAATAAAAGGAGAAAGAACCCTATTAGTCCAAATTTTGGAAATCAGGGCAACATATGTGAAAAGACCAAAATACCCCTAACACGATGTTAAAAATGTATGAAATTTTATAGGCTAGTATAAGGATATAAAAGTGAGTTGTACGTAAAATTTCAGATCAATCTAATAAGATGAAGTATATAAAATTATATACGAAACTTACAATTGTAGAAATTCAATCAAGAAGACCTTTAAGAACTAAAGATAACTCCTTAAGAACTCAACAAAAAAATTTAAAGGAAAGTATGTAAAATATTATGTGACGAGTATAAAGAGATATACAATTTTTGAATATTACCCTAATAAAAATAAAAGAGAAAGTGAATAATACGATCTATTTGAACCATTTTTCTTCCTCTTCTTCTTCTTCTTCTTCTTCCTCTTTTCCTTCTCCAAGCTTCCTATATTGACTTCTTCTTGGTATCAGAGAAACGATCCCCATTGGAGTCACCACCGACGAATTGTACCATTGCTGACATCAACATCCATACGGCTAACATCAGCATCAACAACCCCGAAGACAAATTCGAAACTTGATTTCAAGATATTTTGACTTTTTATGAATTATGGTGGGGTTGGTTTTCTGATTCGATGACTGGTTGATGTTTCATGGATTTTTCTTTGATTTATCACCAAAAAAATCCATTTTTCAAAATTTTGGCTATTGCGATCGATCTAAGAGTTTTTGAAGTGAATGGTTAATACGGAATTGATTGCCTGGACATTAGAGGACTATTAAAAGTTATCTCACGAATTTCCGTCAAGGATTAAAGATTTAGTGTGAGTTTACGTCAAGTTCAGTATCACCTGTGCACTATGGATCGACAATTGTTTTTTTTTTTTCAAAAATTGACCTAAAACTTCATCTTCTATGTTGATAAATCTAAGAATTCATCTTTAGAGTGATCATTGGGGGTCGACTTTGAAGTTTGCAGTTGACCCAGGCGTGAGACGATGAATCTATCAAATTTGGCGTCTGTATAGTGCTCTCAATAGTAGTTTTTTTTTTATATCGTGGATACTAAACTTCAAAAGTACTTTTTTTTACTGGAATTGAGAAACTGTGAAGCCGTGAGCCCTGGTTGAACCGAGTTCTTTATTTTCCCTATTCAAGAATGTCAAACGACGGATCAAAGTCTGGTAGAACTAGTATAGATATTAGGGGAATTGTGAATGAATCCCCAAACACGGTCCGTCTAAATGGGACCAATTTTCTCGCTTGGTCGTAGTCTGCCAAACTTTTTATAATTGGGAAAAGAAAATCCACATATTTGACTAGAGATATGAAGATGACTAATACCAAAGATCCAACATATCTGAAGTGGGAAACTAAAAATTCCATGGTGATGTCATGGCTCTTATATTCCATACAACCTAATATTGCCAACAATTATTTGTTCTTGACCACAGCTAAAGCCATATGAGATTCAATTACAAAAACCTCTTCTAAAAGAGGGAATAAAGCCAGATTATACAATCTTCATGAAAAAGTATCTTAGCTGAGAGACGGAGATCAGCCTTTGACTATCTATTACTCAACACTTCGTAATTTTTGGGAAGAGAGATTTCTATAAGGGCTTTAAAGCTCAGTGTGTTAAGGATACAACACCATATAATCAGCAATTAGAGGAGACCCGTATCTTTGAATTATTAGCTAGTTTGAATCCAGTATATGAGCCTATGTGTGTATTAATTCCCGGGAAAGATCCTCTGCCTCCTCTAGATGAGGTATTCTCATACTTAGCCCAGGAAGAGGATCATCATAATCTTATGACTCAACCACAACAAGAAGTTATTGATAGATTAACTCTTGTATCTTCCTCACAAAATGGAGGACGTGGATTTTTCTGTGGTCGTGGTGGTGGAGGTCGGAGTTTGTTGGATGATAGAGACAAACTAAAATGTGAACATTGTGGTCGAACCATATACACCAAGGAGACGTATTGGGATCTCCATGGTTGTCTACAATAGGAGTTTCAGGGTAGGCCTCAGCAAGGCTCGTTTACTAATAGAGGATGTTTCCACTCTCATGTCCGATCCAGTGTAAATTTTGTTACTTCTTCTGTAGAGCCAACCTTCACTTCTATGCCTTTTACCATGGTATCTTCAGACAACATCACCTTCACTCATGATCAAATTGAAGCACTTTGTCATTTAACGGATAGTTTGGAGTCCCCTATTCTTGCATCCACCTCCTCATTTTCCCAGTTAGGTACTTCAGCCTCTACCTTAAGTGCGTCTGTCACTACTCCTTATCACTCCTGGATCATTGATTCAGGAGCTTCCAATCACATGACGGGTATGCCCTCATTTTTTTCATCTTATTTGTCTGTTCTAGGAAGGATAAGGTCCAGGTTGTTGATGGGTCTTATTCTTCCATTGCTGGTAAAGGATCTATTTATGTTACCCCAACCTTACCACTTTCCTTTATTCTTCATGTTCTTAAATTCACACTTAATCTTCTTTTAGTGAGTCGTGTTACTAAGACTTTGAATTGTTTTGTAACATTCTACCCTTCTCATTGTGTGTTTCAGGACATGGGGATGAGGACGATAATTGGTAAAGGACATGAGAATAATGGTCTATACATCTTTGATGTTGCATCTCCCATTGCTACTTCAGTTCAAGTGGAGTCTACTAAAAATAAAAGCCAAAGCTCCGCCTCACTTCATCAGCGGCATCAGCATTTAGGCCACCCTTCTTCTTCTTTTTGCGTCATTTGTTTCCTAGTCTTTGTCTAGCGTCAAATAAATTACATTGTGATTCATGCGAATATGCTAAACATTGTCCAAATTATTGTTCTTGAAGCATGAATAAAAGTGATGATTCTTTTGAAATTGTGCACTCCGATGTGTGAAGACCCGCTCCCATTGATTCATCGTTTGATTATCATTACTTTGTGACCTTTGTGGATGGTTATTCTAGGTGCACTTGGATTTATTTACTTAAATCTAAGGCTGATGTTTTCTCTAATTTTGTTTACTATCATAAGATGATTGAGACACAATTTACTAAGAAAATTAAGATATTGCATAGCGATAATGGGGGTGAGTATTTATTTTCTGCATTTCGTACCTACTTGGATCAACATTGTATCATTCATCAAACAACATGTTCTAGTACTCCCGAGCAAAATGGGGTAGCTGAACACAAAAATAGGCATCTCATGGAGACTACTAGAGCATTGATGTTTGAAATGAATGTTCCCAAAGTCTTTTGGGCTAATGCAGTACAAACTGCAACCTTCCTCATAAATCGGCTTCCTACTCGGGTGTTGGGCTACAAAACTCCTATTGAGATGCTCTCCTCTATGTCTGTGTTGTTTCCCATTCCTTCCAGGGTTTTTGGTTGTATTTGCTTTTAAGCATGTTGATAAATCTTCGAGGTCCAAACTGGATCCTAAAGCCTTGAAATGTATTTTCCTTGGTTATTCTCCTACTTAAAAAGGTTACAAGTGTTACCATCCACCCACTCGGCGAAAATTTGTTTCTATGGATGTTGATTTTCATGAGACTAACCCATTCTTTTCTCTTGGGAAATCAAATTCAGGGGGAGCATATGGTCGATAATGTGGAGATTCCATCACCTATGTCAGTTACCACTTTCTTCTTTGACCAAGGCTCAAATACAGATGCCATAGATAATAAGGAGGAGCAAAAGAAACAAAATCTACAAGTTTATAAGCATAGACCCAAAGTTGTTATCGAAAACCCTCATGTCTTGAACCATGATATCTCCTCTACCCCGAGTTACTCCATTAATTCTTGTTCTTCACATGATGACATTAATCTTCCCATTGGTCTCAGAAATGGTGTTCATTCTTGTGTCCAATATCCTATTGCTAATTATGTCTCCTATGATGCATTGTCCTCTTCTACTCATTCTTTTGCACTTGGTTTGTCTTCTGTTGTGATTCCTTAGTGTGTTTGAAGCATTATCTCAACCCTAGTGGAAGGAGGCAATGGAAAATGAAATGCGAGCTCTAAAAAAGAATGGCACTTGGGATGTTGTGGACCTTCCAATGGACAAAGAACCAGATGGATGCAAATGGGTCTTCACTATCAAACTAAAGGCAAATGAAAGTGTTGATAGATACCTAGACATACAGAGTAGATTATCAAGAGACATTCGCACCAGTGGCCAAGATGAATATCATTCAAGTCTTGCTTCCTTTAGTTGTGAATCAAGGTTGGTCATTCTTACAACTTGATATGAAGAATGCTTTTCTTCATGGAGATCTTGATGAAGAGCTTTATATAAAGATTCCGCCAGGCTTTAAGATTACAACAAGTACACGAAAAGTATGCAAACTAAAAAAGGCTCTTTACAGTCTAAAACAATCTCTCCAAGCATGGTTTGAGCAATTTTGTAAAGCTATGGCTTCCTATAATTATACTCAATGTCAGGCTGATCATACACTTTTTGTCAAGTGGAGAGGCAATAGTATCACAACATTGATTGTTTATGTAGATGTTATTGTTGTTACAAGCAATGACCAGGTTGAGATGACGAACTTGAAGTCTCATTTAGCAAGGGAGTTTGAGATTAAAGATTTGGGACAACTTAGGTATTTCTTTCGAATTGAAGTTGCCCATTCCAAAAGGGGCATCTTCATATCTCAACGTAAATACACTCTAGATCTATTGAGTGAAACAAGGATGTAAGCCATCTACTACTCCAATGGAACCTAACCAGAAACTCAAGGACAATGATGGTGACAGATTAATTGATGCAAAGAGATATAAAAGACTTGTGGGGAAACTACTTTATCTATATTTAACATGGCCAAATATAGCCTTTGTCGTTGGTGTTGTTAGTTAGTTCATGCATGCTCTTACCACTCACCACATCGACGTTGCATATCAGATACTGAAGTATCTCAAGGGTAGCCCGGGTCATGGCTTAGTGTTCACCAAACATCATGGTCTCCAAGTTGAAGACTATACAGTGGAGGCCTATACAAATGTTGATTATGTTGGTTCTATCACAAACAGACGCTCTACTTCTGGGTATTAACCTTTGTAGGAGGTAACTTGGTTACCTAAAGGAGCAAGAAACAATTTGTAGTTGCTCACTCAAGTGTTAAGGCATAATACAGGGTTATGGCACATGGTGTTTACGAGTTGTTGTGGTTGAAAATGCTCTTATCCGAATTTGGCTTTCTTGTTCACCATCCAATGTGTCTGTACTATGACAACAAAGCGACAATAAACATCGCTCATGATCTTGTCTAATATGACCGTACCAAGTATATTGAAGTTGATCGTCACTTTATCAAAGAAAAGCTTTTATTAGGTCTGATTTGTATTCCATTTGTGAAAACCAATGAATAGCTTGGAGATGTATTCACCAAAGGTTTAAGCGGTCCTGTTTTTCATAATTGTATTGGCAAGCTTGGTATGTACTCCATTTACATACCAGCTTGGGGGGGAGTGTAGAATATTATGTAATGGGTATAAAGGGAAATATACAATTTTTGTATATTACCCTAATATAAATAAAAGGGAGAATCATGAATCATACAATCTGTTTGAACCAGTTTTCTTCCTCTTCTTTTACTCCTTCTTCTTCCTCTTTTCCTTCCCCAAAGCTTCCTATATCGATTTCTTCTAAGTAAAGGATTAGAAGGGGCATATAAAGAAGAGAAAAACCCTAGTTAAAAGAATAACAAAAAGACCCCTTCTTGATACAACGATTTCAACACAAAGAAACCCAAGAATACCTGCTATAGCATTACTTGATCTGTAGAATTATGAGGCTCCGGCAGCTTTGTTAGTCACTCTTGAAGACTTCAAGGGCTTCCAAATCAGTAGCACATGAAGGGGAATGTAGAAGAGAGGTGTGAACGATAAAGAAGAATAAAGAAGAAGATGGAACAAGAAAAAAGAAAGAAGACACTGGTTCACCCTAGGGATACCACACAACTACAACCATGGGAGAAGGGAAAATTCAATTTCTTTCTTTCAATAATCCATAGCTCCTTCATTACGTAATGTGCAGCCCTATATATAGGCTTAAAACTTAAATAATTTAAATGAACTAAATAGCAATCCTATTGTAACTTGGACTTCTTTATAATCTAGGACTTCCTAAATAAAATAAGACTCTAAATAGGAATCCTAAACCAGCTAGGACTCTTTACTAAACCATGACTAAAACTACTAAAAACACTATTCCTGTCACTCACTGATACCCCTTTAGAAATTTGGTCATAACTCTCCCAAATCACTTTGGTTTTGCACAATCTTGGTCTCTTTTGAAAGGTATCTGAATAACCCTTCTAAAGACAAAACCTAACCAAAAGGACAAGTTTTGACTTCAGAAAACTTGGGTTAAAAGTAAGTTACAAGATTACCCTAAATCCCTAAATTAACTTTGAATAAAAAAATAGAAAAAAAAAAATAAACTACCCATGACACTATTGACCTTATTATAAAAGTACCCAACTCTTAAACACCTAAAATAAACCTACATATCACCCAATATTTGAATCGTGACCTCTTGTGTTGTAGCACATACAAGAGCCTTTTTATGTTGTCCACATCAGAAGTCCATTAGAAAGGTCTACCAAACTCCCAACTAGGAAAGAAAGAGGTCCCTTACTTTGTACACTAATTCGCAATAAACAAATAGTTGATCCACTATTTCCTCCTCCCTTAAACACATCACACATCTATTTGCCAAGTACCAACTTCTTATTTTTAGGTTATCCATTGTAGGAATTTTATTCATAAAAAATATATATATAGTTTGAAAGGAGCACCAAGACACCAAATGATCTTTCTTTTTCTTTTTCTTTTTCTTTTTTTTTTTGATAAGAGAAAATTTATTAATAGAAAAAAGATAAGAATCAAAACAGCTGGGGATAAGGCATCCCACAAAAAGAAAAGAAACCAAAGAAAGCAAAAAATTTACAAGCCTATAGCAAAATCCCATGCCCTCGTAACTCATAAGGCCACCCCTATGATCATTGTCACAATCTGGAATTTGTCTAGCCCATAGAAGAAGTAAATATTTAGTCTTCATGTAAATTTGATAAGCCGGTTCAATATAACCATAAAAAACTCTGCTATTTCTCTCAAGGCAATTTGACCAGCACACAGTTGTGGGTACCATGCACCAACTCTGATTTCCCTTTTGGTTGAAAGCCTTAGTCCACCATCTTTACATGGCATATATCAAATCGGAAGAAGGGATCCACGATATTCCAAAGTCTTTCATCAAAGTATTCCATACTTCCAATGCAAAGGGACAATGAAGTAGAACATACGAAATTGATTCACCTTCCTTGTAACACATAAGACACATTAGGCAAAATATCCCATTACACCCCAAAATATCCAATGAAAAATTTTTGCCCAAAGATATTGTCCATAAAAAGAACCATACTTTAAGAGGCACCGAATGGTTCCAAATTTCTTTCCAGGGAAGGCAAAGGTTCAGAGGCCCTTTTATTAGGTGATAGCAAGAATTCACCCTTTTATTGGGATGCCCTTTCTTTTTAATTGTGGAAGGGTTTGTACTTATCGTACTAGCTCTTCCAAGTTATCTATATCAATAAAAAAAATTCTTTATTAATCAAAAAAAGACTTCATAGAGAAAGACCTTTATCACTCCCAATCCATCTTCTCACATTTGCCTGGTTAACGCAAACTAACACGAATCTTAATCTATCAAGCATGGCGCAAATTGGAGGGATCTCCCAGTCGAATAGGGGTCTCCTAAGGATGGAAATCCAATTCACACAATCAAGGGTCAACTCCATATAATCGACTACCCTTGCAAGGCGGTTCTCATCTAGGGAGTATATAGTCAGGTAAAGCTCCTTAAGGTACTTATTCCCACACCATTTGTCATGCCAAAAAGAAATCTTGCCACCTCTCCCCACTTCGTAACTGATGCCTTCTAGGAAGGTATCAAGATTGCAGATAATGACTTTCCAAAGACTTTTACATAAGGTCTATTAATATCTTTTGAATTCCAAATGTCCCTAACACCATATTTTTCCTTTCACTCTCTTCCACAACTAATTTTCGTCTTAAACCAAACACAAAAGCCATTTGCATAATAGGGAAATATTCATATCCACTAGTTTAGGAATACCAAAACCCCCTTTTTGTTTTGAGAGCAAATCGTATCCCAAACCAGAAGCTAAATTCCACCTATATCATCCCCTCCCTACCATAAGAATTGTCTTTAAAGCTTTTCAATTTTGGATGCAACCATCTTAGGGATGGTGAACAAGGACATATAGTAGGTCAAAATATTAGACAAACCCGCCTTTAAGAGAGTCGTTCTTCCCCCTTTGGAAAGGTATTTTGCTTTCCAACCAGACAACCTTTTTGAATTCTTTCAATTATCGGGACCTATATCGATACCTACTTATAAGAGAGGAAGGATTATGTTTGTCTCCCTTGATGAACACTTGGTCCGCTAGGCATCAAGGGGCAGACAAATCAAAGTCGAAAAGTTATTTACACTTTTTTTTTTTTTTTTTTTTGGGGGGGGGGGG
>JAOXJP010226347.1:0-11507 GCA_025762735.1 Platanus orientalis | reverse complement strand
GATTACTTTCTTACAAATTTTCAGCATTTTTTAAAATCAAGAATCATCTTTTAACTTGTGTTAATTGATAATATAGGAAACTTGTTTTCCTTGATATCCTACATCAAATTTGGCATTAGAGCCAGGTTTTCTAGGCCATTCTTATTAGTTGGGATCCCTATTAATAAAAACATAATCAATTCTTTTGATTATCATCATTCTTGCTTATTTCATCGGTCCTTTTGTTTTAGGGTTCTTATAAAACACCCCTAAATTAATTTAGGGCCTAGTCTAAGGTTTCTAAATAATTTTAGGGTATACCCTAACGTTGTTGAACTTTGCCAAAGTCCTTTCTCATTAATTTTAGGGCTGATATTTTTTGGGGTTTCTGAAAGGTTTTCCCTAACCCTGAAATTTCTGAACCAGCCCACCCTAAACCTTTGTGAGGTCTCCAAAATCATTATGGTTTATACTATGAATATACACTGTCAAGTATGGTGGATGAACATACAAAGGAGATTTAAGCCATAATAGAAGGGGTGAAAGGACTTAATCATCAGTGGATGAGCATATAAAGATCACACTATCATTAGTAAATTGAAGGTAGGTGATAGAAGGCCCCTCCAACGTAACCTTGACTCCTTCCGATAATACTACTTGCATAGCTCTAGATAAAACAACACATGAAGCTTCCGCAACAATCAAGAAAAGGAATGGAAACAATGGCTCTCCTTGCCTGATACCTCTTAAGTTCCTAAAGAAGCCCTCTAACGTGCCATTTATAAGAATGGCAAAGGATGTTGTGCTATAACATTGATTCATCCATAGCCTCCATTTCCTCCTTAAAATCCATTCTCCAAAGCATGTAACTTGGGAACTCTCAATTAATCTGGTCACAAGTTTTCTCTATATCAGTTTTGCAAAGAATCCCTTTCTTATTAGTCTTCACAAGAAAATCAAAACATTCATTAGCTATGAGAATCCCATTGAGAATCAATCTTCTTTTATAAAAGTGCCTTGATTGGCAGAGATAACCATACACAACACCTCTTTCAATCAATTGGCAAAAATCTTGGATATGAACTTATAGACAACCCCAATAAGGCTGATGGGTCTAAAATTAGAAATAGATTTAGGCCCCGCAAATTTTGGAATCAAAGTGACAAAAGTGGAGTTACTTCTATAATCCAAGAAGCCCATTTGACTGAAGTCTTCAATTGCAGCCATAAGATCATGTTTGATAGTTTTCCAATAAACCTTATAAAAAGCCAAAGTAAATCCATCCAATCTCGAGGCTTTGTCCCCTTCAGCTTCCTAAATAATTGACTCAACTTCCTCGTCCGGACGGGTTTTTCTCACCAATTCCTTAAAGCATCATCAATCTTATTAGACTGTAGCCCATTCAATCTTAGACGAATAATCTTCGGGTCGAAATAGGGTTTTGTGAATAAAATAAAATAAACTAACTACCTGAGATTTTATTCTCCCCCCATCATTGGTCCAAACCCCATCTATTTTCATCATAGAATTGTAATTGCTATTCCTTCTAGTATTTGTCATTCAATGGAAAAACTTGGTGTTGCTGTCACCCTCCTTAATCCATTGGATTTTTTTATTTTTGCTTCCATTTTAGTTCTTCCATGATTGCGAGCCTGTTGAATTCTTCTTTTATTTCTATCCTAGATACTGCACTCATCATCCAAGAGACCCCTTTCTTCCTTTTTGTCTCAATCATAAATTTCCTCATAGACCCTTTTCATTTTCTCTTCCACCATCCCGAATGAATGACTATGTATTTGTTTATTGTATTTGGGGGGTTTATATACCATTACTTTGGGTGTATAAGGCAATTCACACATACACACACACATATGTATACTCGTACGCTATTTTCATTCGTGAATTTTGGAAGTGATCTCTGGTGTGGTTGATGGATCCTGAGGTTTTTTAGTCGAAAATTCAAAAAATTACAGTTTTCAGAATTTCGAGAGCCACGATTCATTGGGAGTTTTTTGGCTGTTTTGTTTTGTCGTTTTGGTGACTTGTAATCCCAAAGAGTGAATGGAACAAGTCCTGTGTGATTTGGTGGAGGATTAAGAGATTAGTGACATTTCTTATGAAGCATAGTTGCCACCCCCTTGTTTTCACTTTTTCTTTTACGTGTTGGTTGCTACCGGTGGGTTCTGATGACCCCAAACTAATGTCTGCACCTAGAGTGGTGATCGTTTGGTGGTGTTAGATTATTTTTTGGCTTTTGAATAGTGTTTGGTTCGGTAGTTGTGTCGTGTGAAAGACATGGGTGTTTGGTGGTGGTACGTGTGAAGCCAAGTGATTGTTTTGGATACTCCGGTGTGTGTGATGCCAAGTGTGATTGCTAAGATTGTGTTTAAAGGTTAGTCTTTACCTTTACAACATGTTTGAAGTGAGCCAAATCTCAAGTCCGATCGCGGGTGAGAGCAGTAAGACTGATACAGGTACTATTCAAGTTTATGGGGATTCATCTCAAACCCAAATCACTACTGTGAAGTTTGATGGAGGCAACTATCTTACCTGGTTTAAATTTGTTCTCATTTATATACAAGGAAAAAACAAAGAAGAATACTTGACTGATGAGATTGAGATAACTGAAAAAACTGATCATAAATTTTGAAAATGGAAGATTGAGAATGTAATTGTCATGGGCTGGTTATTGAGTTCTATGAAACTAGAAATCAATGAGCATTTTTTGTTTTTAGGGATAACACATCAGATATGGGATGCTTTGACTAAATCATACTTTGAGATGGGCTATACGACTAAGGTCTACGAACTGATATTGCTCAATTTAAACAAGGTAATCAACCTCTAGCTAATATCATCCTTGTGGAAAATGTGGGATGAGTTGGAACATTACACCACCTACTACGCTGCTTGTGTGAAAGACACCACAAAATACAAGAAACATGTTGAAAACAAACATATATTTGAATTTCTTACTAGATTGAATTCTGAGTATGAACAAGTACGGGTCCTTATTCTTGAGAATGATCCTTTGCCGTTGTTATATGAAGTGTATGTACACATCCACCGTGATGACAAACGTCACGGAGTGATGAATCCTTCTCCTTCAATTGAGAAATCAGTGCTTGTGTCTACATCCACTAGAGGTGGTAGAGGTGAAAATTTCTAGCGTGGTCGTGGTGGATGCCAAACTTTTACGTTTGATGATAGAGATCGCCTCAAGTGTGAACATTGTGGGCGGTCTAGGCACACCAAAGAACAGTGTTGAGATTTCCATGGACGCCCTCTAGACTTACCTCCATGTCTGTTTCAACGAGGTGGGTCTGGTAGTGGTCGAGGAGGTGGCAAGTTCGGGACTAGTAGGCTTCATGCTCACTCAATAGCTTCCACACCCAGAAAGATGATATCTATGGCCTCTGTTTCCATGCCTTTTAGTTCTTCATATGATGGTCTGTCTAGGAGTGTGATTGAGGCCTTCAAGCACTTCATTTCCTAGCGTGGACATCCTTTCAATGTCCCTGCTACATCATCCTTTGCATATTCAGGTACATCTACATCCGCATTGTCTGCCTCTGTCTCTAGTCTACAATTCTCTTGGATTATTGATTCTGGGGGCTCCCATCATATGTCTAGTATGTCGTCCCTCTTCACATCTTATAGCGTCAATTCTGATAAGGGCAAGGTCCGAATTGCCGATGATTCTCTTTTTTCTGTGGTTGGACAAGGGGATATCCCTGTCATCCATAATCTGTGTTTGTTATATGTGTCACAAGTTCCTAAGTTCACTCTTAACTTGTTATCCATCAGTCACATTATTAAAATTTTTAACTATTGTGTTACTTTTTTCCCATCTTATTGTGTGTTCCAAGACATGGTGACGAAGAAGACAATTGGTTTAGGGCATGAGAATGATGGTCTTTATATTTTGGATTCCAGTTTGCTAGTAGCTATGCCAATAATAAAAAGGGATTTTTTCACCTCAGGATCAGATAAGTTATTCACTTAGCACTGCGCTTGGTTCATTTATCTTTTTCTGTGTTGAGGAAAATGTTCCCCTAGTTTTCTTATTCTAAGTCTGATTTCTTTTGTGAGCCTTACCAGTTGGCCAAGCATTGTTGGTGCCTTTACTCCATTAGTAATAATAATCATAAAAGTTTCATTCCGCTTTCACTTGTGCATTTTGATGTATGAGGGCCTTCCCCTATTAATTATTTGTTTGGTTTTTGCTATTTTGTAATTTTTGTTGATGATTGTTCTCGCGTAATTTAGGTTTATCTCTTAAAAAATAAAAGTGATGTATGTAGCATTTAAATCCTTTCACAACATGGTTAATACCTAGTTCAACACCAAAGGCGTGAGAGGATTCTCAAAGCCGAGAGGAGCTTTTTGAGATTAGGGAGGGCCTGGGTGGTAATTTGGGAAATCGGAAGGGCTCGGGCAAAGTATATGGGGAAGCAGAGGGGCCTATTTATGATACTGAAAATCAGAGGGGCATGGGGTTGGAAATTGGAGTGGCGGAGGGGTGTATTTATAATTCTAATAATATGAAATGGGGGGAGAGATAGTTGTAAGGGAGGGGATAGAACTTCAGGGAGAGCCAAACTTCTGTGTGGATTCGATAGTTGGGGAGATAACATTAGAGGTCCAAGAGGAGCCGGAACAACAGGTGGGTAGGGCAGAAGGGGCGAGCGATGGGCAAAGATCTGCTATCATCCACTTGCAGATTCATGACATTAATGGGATGCCTTCGTCTTCAAAGTGCTTGCTTAGCCCAGTTCAGACGATGGTGTATGCAGAATGTGACATAGGCCAACGGACTAAGGGTCTCGACCTTGACGTTGCCGACTCAGAATTAGGTAAGGCAATTTGTCTTATGCCTCAAATGGTAGAAAAGGATTATGGCCATGGTGGGGAAGTGGCAACGGTTCTCTTGAGACCTGGGTTGGATAGCTTAATGGGGCAGAAAGATCAACTAGCTGATGATGCTTAGGGGATGGGATCATTGAGGGGATGGGGTGATAACGAAGCTATGGAATCTGAGTGGCAGATGCAATTGGTGTACGGCGAAGGTCAGAAATTTAGACCGAATAGGTCGTGCCGAAATAACTGGGTCTGGCTCCCTATTGGGGACCAGATCAAGGTGTAGTGGGGGGGGGAGAGGGGTTTGTGGAGATGAGGCAGTTATACCTGAAAGGAACTTTGGTGAGGCTTAGTACGCATGCTCTATGGGGGAGTCAGTGAAGCTGGCTCATGAGAGGCAACTGGCCCTTGTCTCTTGGTTAGACCATGCCGTAGATGAAGCTCCAATATCGATTGTGTCCGATTGGGTGTTGAGTAACATGGATCATGTTAGTGAGGTGTTGGGATTATCGTTTGAGGGCTTGGAACATATGGCATGGGAGCTCTTTGTTGAATTGGAAAGGAGGGCAATAGATAAACAATGTAGGGGGGATGTAGAGGGAAAAGGGAAGGAGAAAATCTCTATGGAGTTGAAAAATCTCTCATCTGGTTTATCGTATGATAAGGGAGGTAGGTTGGAAGGGGAGGGATTAGTGCGGAAGTCCAGAGGGCCACATTTAGGTAATCAATGAAGTGCAACATATTGTCTTGGAATGTGAGGGGTTTGGGAAGTAGTGATAGGAAGCGGTTGGTGCGGGAGATGATCAATTAAAACAATCCGGTTATAGTAATATTGCAAGAAACAAATATGAGATGGTTTGATAGGGATGTTGTCTATGCCATTTATCCATTTTCCCACCCGGAGTGGATCTCTTTGCTAGTTGTTAGGGCGGTCAGAGGTATTTTGCTGATCTGGGATAAGGATCAGGTAGAATGTGAGGAATTTTGGGTGGATGTTTTCTCTGTCTTGGTAGGGGTTGCAATTAAAGGGGATCAACATAAATGGATTCTAACTGGAGTGTATGGGTTGTCGACAAGCGACCGATTGGAGGAGTTCTTTGCTAAGCTTCAGGAGATCAGATCTAGAGGGGTTTTACCTTAGTGTATTGGAGGGGATTTCAATAAGGTCTTACTCTTAGAGGAAAGGAGTAGAGTTGTTAGGACTTAGGAGAACAAGGGGTATGGATTTATTTTGTGAGTTCGTTGAGAGTAATGAACTTCTTAATTTTCCTATATGTGGAGCCCGCTTTAACTGGTCAAACTTCCAGGAGCACCCATCCTCCAGTAAAGTGGACAGGTTCTTGATTTCTTTGGATTGGAATGATTACTTCGCTCCAGTATCAGTGCATGTGGTACCTAGGCTTGGATCTAACCATACGCCCACTTTGCTAAAAGCTGGGGATGAGCATAGCCGATCAAGGCCATTCCCATTCAAATTTCAAAATATGTGGCTTCTCCATCCTGTGTTTGTTGAGTTGGTGTGAGGCTGGTGAGAAGGTATGGTGGTACAGGGTTCATCAGGCCAGTAATTTCGTTTAAAGTCAAAAGGCTTGAGGGACAAGCTCGAGACTTGGAATAGGGAGGTTTTCACAGACATAGATCGAAGGAAAAAAGCCTGCATGGAAGAGATCTAGAGATGGGATAAGGAGGAGGACGAGGGCCTCGAAACTAATGAGAGGATCACTAGAAAGGAAGCTTGTTCAGAACTTGAAAGGGTTCTTGAAATAAAGGAAATTATGTAGCGCTAGAAATCCAGAGTCCAATGGTTAAAAGAATGGGACCAAAACACAAAGTTTTTCTATAAGATGGCTTTAACTCAACAAACTATTAATAGTATCCAGTGTCTCAGGTTTGGGGATACCCGACTGGAGAATGAGGAAGATATAAAGGCCCATATGGAGGAGTATTTCAGCTCATTGTTTAAGGAAGATCACCCTATAAGACCAAATGTGGATGGATTGCACTTGTCTATGCTTAGGGAGGGTTAGACCGAGTGGTTGGAAAGACTGTTTATAGAAGAGAAAATTAATAAGGTAGTGTGGATGTTGGATGGGGACAAGGCGCCAGGACTGGATGGCTTTACGTTAACATTTTATAAATCCTGCTAGGAGGTGCTTAAAAGGGATTTGATGTGAGTCATTGAGGACTTCTACCAGAAATGCTTTTTGGATAAAGGGTGCAACACCACTTATATTGCCTTTATCCCTTAAAAAGAAGGGGTTGACTTCAAACCTATTGGTTTGGTAGGAAGCACTTATAAAATAATCTCAAAGTGTTTGGCGGTACGGCTTAAGGAGGTGCTCCCCAGGATTGTTTCTAGGGAGCAAGGGACTTTTCTTTAAGGGAGATCCATTGCAGATGGGGTTTTATGTGCAAATGAATTTATTGATGATGCCCGAATCAGGGAGGGTAAGCCAGGGGTGTTGTGCAAGTTGGACATTGAAAAAGCTTATGAACATGTCAACTGGGAGTTCCTAATATATGTGATGCGGCAATGTGGCTTTGTGGTGAAATGAAGGGAGTGGATTTGCAAATGTTTTAGTTTGGCCTCCTTCTCGGTGTTGGTTAATGAGGTTCTGAAAGGGCACTTTGGTTGTAATAAAGGTTTGAAGTAAGGGGACCCTTTTACCCTTCTTTTATTCCTGTTGGTGGTTGGCGTTCTGGGGAGCTTGGTTGGGAGGGCAGTGGAAGTGGGTATGTTGGAAGGTTTTTCTATGGGGCAGGGGGAGGTGGTCATCTCTCATTTGCAGTTTGCGGACGACACCATTATCTTTTGTGATAATTCCCAACGCCAAATCAGGTTGCTAAGATGTGTGCTCAAGTGCTTTGAGGTAATTTATGGGCTTCGGCTAAATTTGGGAAAATTTCCTTTGAGAGCCGTGGGGGAGGTGCCGAACTAGGACCAGTTGGTTGCGAATTTATGGTGTAGGCAAGGTGCACCTCTAGCTACCTATTTGGGGCTCCTTTTGGGGTCCAAATTCAAGCAAAAGGAGGTGTGGAACCCTGTAATTGAAAGGATGAGGAAGCGTCTTAATGGTTGGAAGGCCCACTGTCTGTTGAAATGGGGGAGACTTACATTATAAAGGTGGCTCTGGCAAATGTTCCCATTCATTATTTGTCTCTCCTAATCAATTTGGAGTCGGTATATGATTTGTTGGGAAAAATCCAGAGAGATTTTCTGTGGCGAGGGGGGTGGAAAACAAAGGCATGCACCTGGTATCTTAGGAGAGGGTCTGCACTCCAAAGGATGGGGGGGGCTTCGTGGTTTGCAATCTATGAACATGACCAAGTTATGTAAATGGCTTTGGAGGTTTGATCAGGAGGAGAGAAATTTATGGAGGCAGGTTGTGGCAGCCAAGTATGCTATAGTGGATGGATGGGATCCTAAAATTAATAGGGGTCCTTACAGCTGCAGCTCATGGAGGGGAATTATGTGTTATGTGGAGACGTTTAGAAAGGGGTTGGTGTATGAGGTGGGAGATGGTAGGAAAGTTAAATTCTGGGAGGATGTGTGGAGCAAGGAGAGGTCTCTCAAGCAAGATTTCCTAAATGTGTTCAGTATAACTATGGATCCCTCTTCGGTGGTGGTTTCTAATTTCTCCCCTAGAGATAGGGAGATAGTCTGGGAGCCTCATCTTAGGAGAGATGTGTTTAATTGGGAGATACCTAGAGTGGCTCAATTGTTGGCTCATTTACAGTGTTCAAACATTACTTTGGGTCATGAAGACTGGAGGGTGTGGAGGGTTAATCCGAGGGGAGAGTTTTTCGGTGCATGCTTGCTATGAGCTCGTAGCCAATCCTAGAGGTGAGCTGGGGCCTTAGAGTGAAGTCTGGTACAAGGGGGTTCCTCCAAAGGTCCAATTCTTCATGTGAACTACGGTTATGGAAAGGATTTCCACGATGGATTTGTTTTGGAAGAAAGACTTTCATCTACCCAGTATATGCCTTCTTTGTTACAGCGAAGTGAAATCTGCCTCCCACCTCTTGATCCATTGTTTCTTCACTTGGGAGAATTTGCCAATTTGGTGTGGTGTGGTTCAGGATTTTTGTATGATTTTTATTGCCCCCGGGGATCTTAGGGCCTTCTGCAGAGTTGGCGTACCTCAGCGCTTAGTTGTTTTGGCAAGTGGATTTGGGGACTAGTGTCAACTGCAATTTGTTAGATAGTTGGTTGGAAAGAAATAATTGGGCATTCAATGGTGATTCAGAGTCGGCTTGACAAGTTTATAGGAGGGCAAAAAACTGATCATTTTCTGGGCTAAAAGATGTAAAGGTTATGATGGTATTCCTAATGGGGCTCTTGTAGGGGACTGGGATAATATTATTGGTGTCATGGCATAGTGCCTAGGCTCGGTTTTTGTTTTTTGGGGTCCTGCCCCTTTCCCCTCTTCTCTTTTGTTGTTGGGATTCCTCATCCCCTCTTATTTTTTTATTGGTTCTTATTAAAAAAAAAAAAAAAAAAGTTCAAATTTTGCAGTCTGATAATAGTGAAGAATACATTTTCCGTGAGTTTTCTTCATTTCTTGATACGTCTGACATCATTCATCAGATCAAGACTTTTTGGTCCAAGGCCATTCAGACTGCAACCTACTTCATAAACAGGATGCCCTCACATGTACTTTCTCATAAATCTCCACTTGAAGTATTGTTTCTTAATTCCTCATTATTTTCCTTACCACTCAAAACCTTTGGGTGCATTTGCTATGTCCATGTGCTCAAATCTAATCACATCAAATTAAACCCCAAGGCCCTTAAATGTGTTTTCTTGGGTTATAAGGTGAATCAGAAAGGGTACAAATGTTTCATCCTCCGACTCCTCGTCAGTTTGCGTCACGGGACGTGACCTTTTTTGAGTCCATTCATTTTTCTCTTCTCATGGCACATCTCTTCAGGGGGAGAAATTTGTATGTGAAGAGATGTCCAAGTCCATTCCTATACCTATTCTTGTTCCTGTGCCATCATATTAGTTTGATGGTAGAGGTAATACTGGTGGAAAATAGGGAGTTTGAGTTCAAAAAACAAGTGTATGTATGAAGGAAGTCAAAGCAAGGGGCCCAAGTAAAAGAGGTCTAAGAAGGAGGAGCATAGGACTTGAATTTTCATGACCCACTCCAAGTGTCAACTTCTGAGCCGGTTCCTAAAAATAGGTAATATCCTCTACCTTTTCCTTTCCAATCACATGATGATCTTGGTCTGCCCACAACTCAAAGAAAGGGTGTTAGGACTTGTACTCAATACCTTATGTCAAATTTTGCATTCTATTATGCGTTATCTCCTTCTTTCCGATGTTTCTCTGTGGCCTTGTCCTCTGTTTCGGTTCCTCGCAATGTACTTGAAGCATTAGCGTATCCAAAGTGGAAGGACACAATGGTTGAGGAAATGCAGACGTTGGAAAAAAACAGTACTTGGGAGTTAGTTGACCTTTCAAGAAGATAGAAATTGGTAGGCTGTAAGTGAGTATTTACATCTAGTACAAGTTTGATGGATTTGTGGAGCAGTATAAAGCACGCCTAGTTGCAAAAGTGTATTCCGGGCTTTGGTATAGATTATCAAGAGACGCTTTCCTCAATTGCTAAAATGAATTCAATCAAAGCTCTCATTTCCCTAGCAACTAATCAAAATTGGTCACTCTTCCAATTTGATGTGAAGAACACTTTACTACATGAAGACTTAGAGGAGGTATATATTACCACTTCACCGAGCTTCCGTATGCCGAATACTTATGAAAAAGTTTGTAAATTGAACAAAGCCCTATATGACTTGAAGCAGTCACCATAGGCGTGGTTTGAGAGATTGAGATCAACTATGAGTGTCGTAAGCCAATTCATGCATGTCCCTACTCAATATCATATGGAAGCACCATACCGGATCCTTAGGTACTTGAAAGGGTGTCCAGGAAATGGTCTTTTATATAAGAGACATGGTCACCAACGTGTGGAGGTTTATACCGATTGAGCTGAGTCACTTATAGATAGTAAGTCCACATCAGGATTTTGTTTGTTTGTTGGAGACAACCTAGTCACTTGGAGAAGTAAGAAGCAGTCTGTAGTAGCCAGATCAAGTTCTAAGATGGAATTTAGGTCCATAGCTCATGGAATTTGTGTCACTGTAGTTCAAAATGTTACTTTCTGAGGTCGGCTTTCCAGTATAGGGACTCATGCGTCTTCATTGCGATAGTAAAACAACCATAAGCATTGCACATGACCTTGTGCAACACAATCACACCAAACATGTGGAGGTTGATCATCACTTTATCAAAGATCATCTCAAGAAAGGTAGCATATGGACTCCCTTTATTCAAACTTAATACCAACTAGCAAATATCTTCACCAATGGTCTTAGTGGAACACCCTTTACGTTTTTATCAGGCAAGCTGGAAATGATAGATATATATTCTCCAGCTTGAGGGAGAGTGAAGGACTATGTATTTGTCTATTGTATTTGGGGGTTTATATACCATTACTTTTGGTGTATAAGACAATTCATATATATATAATCATAACATCGTATGAGTACGTTACACTCATACGCTGTTCTCCTTCTCCCATCAACTTCTTCTTCTTCTTCTTCTTCTTCTTCTCTCTCTCTCTCTCTCTCTCTCTCTCTCTCTCTCTCTCTCTCTCTCTCTC
>JAOXJP010226346.1:0-11508 GCA_025762735.1 Platanus orientalis | reverse complement strand
TGGTTTCCACAATATTTGGCTTGTTGACCAAGTTATTGGGCCCCACAAGATCTCAAATAATCTCTTAAAATATTCTCCACAAAACTTTCTAAAATTCTAAATTGCTAACCAAGTTTTCTAAAAATTTAAAATACACAAACTTACTAACACTATTCACGTTTTTAGTAACCACCTCTTAGTAATTTGGTCATAACATTCCCAAATCACATCGGATTTGCGCAATCTTGGTCTTGTTAGAAAAGTAACTAAATAACCTATTTAAAAATACTAAAATCAAGCCAAAAGGACAAGTTTTCCCCTCTGAAAAAGTGGGCGGGCTAAACACACTAAAAACAAAATTACTCTAACAACACAACCAAAATCTTGGCACTATTGGCCTTATTATATGAACACACACAAAAAAAATGCTACCCCCCCCCTCCCAATAAGATCCATGCTAAATCACATAACATTACATCTTCAACTAATCGCTCCATGCGTAGACCCCACTAAGGCCAAGAGTGCCCACCTTGCTCTAATGTCCACATCACATACCCTGTGACTACCTTAGGATACCATTCTAGGTGTTTTTTATTTAAAAAAAAAATCTAAAATCCCACCATTCTTAACCTGCAACCAGACTGGTATACAAGTTTCCTTTAATTTCCTTTAAGAAAACTCATTCTCTTCTAGACAGCTACACACTTGGTTCTCTGCATGGATCAAAGATTACATGGAGAATGCTTAGTTGCTTGAATTGGGAGGCAAGTCATCAAATTTACACATAAATTTTTGTGTTGTGGGAATACTTGATAATCCAAGTGTGATAAAATTCTTCAAAAAAGGTTCTTGCATATTTCTGGAACCCTACATTGGTCGGTGATTAGAGGATTGACTTGTCAAGGATTCTATATGATGGAGGATGGTAGTTGACTGAGGGAAGATATTTTCTAAGCCTCTACACGTCATCTATTTACTGCTGTCCAGGTATCCCTCTCATTGTATCATTATCACTCAAATAACAAGTTCCTCACTGCTGCCAGCACCTTACATCAGTCTAAAGGTGTGCTTGACATCATCCTTTACTTTATCCTCTTGCTTGTATGACTTTTTCATCACATTGGCACACTCATATATTCCTTTCATGATTGCTGCCAGCCTCTTATAAGAACACCCTATAACCTCTTTTCAAGCCTTTTTTTGTAGGTATAGATTCATTGAATGTTCAGCTTTCTTTAGAATGAATGGTATTTGATAATTTAAGTTTTAGAATCACTTAAATTCTCAGATTTTATATGCGCTTTGCTTGTTAAGTTGGTTAGTTTTGTTATTAGTTCATTTTCTTTATATTTAAGTGCACTTGATTAGAGTAGGAATCTAGTTTATAGTTTGAGTTGCTACTTTATTTTACTGTGGATCTCTTTACACAAAAAAAAAAATTTCATGCATGCTACATCATTTACACTTTGCAACCCAAAAAACAAAAGTGGTCTTTAGCCCTTTTACAGACAATGAAGGCCAGCTCCAAGTGATTTTCAAAAGTCTATTGATTCCTCTCCAACCAAATAGACCAACACACTGCCGGAAGGACCAAACTCCACATAATCCTTCCCTTCAAAAACATCTTGATGCAGTCCATGCTAAGATGAATTTTCTATATGTTCCATCTCAAAAAAGGCCTAAATTCAAAAGCCCATGCAAATTTCAGATTGTGTTATTTGGGATTTGGGGGTATTTTAGAGTTTTAGGTGATGTTGGGGTCTTTTGTAATAAGGCATTAAGTCATGGGTGTTTTAAGAATGTTTGGTTTCATTTAAGTCAAGTCATTAGGTAGGATTTTGGTCAATAAAGTAGGCCACAATGCTAGCTGGTCGACAGCTTCTCTTTGGGATAGAATTTAGGAGTTTATAAAATATAGGATTCTTTAATATTTAGTAGGTTTTATATTAGTAATACTCGAGGGAAAAGTAATCTGTTTCTAGATGTTTCTATTTGAATGGGTTTCAAAAAAAACCCCACAATTTGTAATTATAAAAATGGGTTTTTCCCTTATGATCGATAGAGAATAGTTAGAATAAAATTGACAGTTCTTTTTTTTTTCGTGTGTGTAGTGTTTCATGGTTGGTATTTGATTTCATCAAGTGGTTGGTTCCCTAGATAACAATCAGTTGGTGTTGTTCCTTATTCTTATTCTTCCACTTCTTCTTCTTCTTTGTTCTTCCACTTCTTCTTCTTCTTCTTCTTCCCTGTTCTATTCCTACCTCATTGTTGTGTTCTAATACTACAAGGATTCTTCAAGTGAATGGGCTGAGCTAGAGAGGGATCTGCCTGCACAGATTTTGAACTAAAGTTCTGGGTAAATCGCCCCTATCTCTGGGTGGATTTTCTGAAGTTTTTACATGAGGATTTTCTCCCTTCACGAGTTAACTACCTTAATCCTTAAGCTCCACTTGTTTCCTACATGGGAGTGCTGATTTTTTAGTTAACCCTAAGCTAGATTTTCTTACTATTATTACTGGATTTCTAGAACAGCCTAGTAAATCATATGTTTTATTTACATTTAGAAATCAGCTTGAGCTGAAACATTGTAAGATTGTTTCCATATCAACCCTCAGATAACCAATTAAATTTCATACAAATCCAACTATTCTTTTTTTTTCGATAAATAAAATCCAACTATTCTTGTAGGGGTATTTTGGTAATTTCCTACATGTTGTCCTGTTTTCCAGATTCTGCCATAAATTGAGATTTCTCTTGATTTAGGGTACTGTTTTAGGTTAATTTTAGGCCCACACATATAGAAGTCAACAGCTCCATAGGCTGTCCTACACCACATCTTCCAAAACTTCCATACTCGATGAAGGTCTTTAAGGTTTCTGGGGAAAACCCACTCCAGCCCAACTTCCTTCAAGACTTCATTCCACACCACCCTAGCAAAGTTGCAATGGATTAGAATGTGATTCAAAAATTCCTCATCGTGAAGACATAGAGGACAGCCATTTGGGAGATATATCCCTCTCTTTTGAAGGTTGTTCAATGTTGGCAGCCACTCTCTACACGCTAACCACCAGAAAGACAGCATCTTAGAAGGAGCTTTGATGCCCCACATCATCATCCAAGGATAAGAAGTTTCACCCCAGACCTCATAGAGGTTTAAACACGATCTAACAGAAAATCCCCATTCCTATGAAGGGACCATCGCAAGTGTCATCTATATCACTCCTTAAGTGGGAGGCCTTCAAAAGACCCAAGAGTCTAGCCATTTGGTCCAATCCCCAATCATTTAGATGCCTTCTGAGATGTATGGACCAACCACCAGCATCACCATTCCATCCCCAGTAATCAGCCACCATAGCATTTTTATTGAAAGCAATAGCATAAATGAGGGCAGCTTCCAACTTTAGGGGGTAAGAAGAATACCATCTATCACTTCAAAAAGACGTATTGAGCCCTGACCCCACTTCCATCTGAATAGCCTTCTTTTTCTTTTCTTTTTCCTTTTTCTTCTTCTTCTTCTTCTTTTTTTTTTTTTTCTTTTTTTTTTTTTTTTATGAATAACAATTTATTAAAAGAAAAGGAGGGCGGGGAGAAAACAATGACCAAGAGGGTTGAAAAGAAAAAAAGTTAAAGAACAGAGAGAAACTTCCATCCGAATAGCCTTCTTGAACCCATCAAGCTAATTCATAATCCCCATCCTACATCTCACTCCAGAGACTATTAGACTCCACTAGAAACCTCCACATTATTTACCAAAAAAAATTAAGTTCCTTACTTTAATCCCCAAGACCCCCATCCTCCTTGACTTACACCTCTACCCATATAGCAAATGACCCTTTTAGTCCCCCCCCCCCTCTCCCACCACAAAAGAGAAACTTCTTTTGCATTTACTCTAGTTTTTTAGCAAATTTGATGTGAAGTGTAAAAAATAATCATTCAATTGTTTCAATATTCTATCGATCTATTCAAAACATTCATGAACATTTCCATGCATTTCAACCCTGTGCATCGTATTCTTTGAAGAACTATAGAATTATGATACTGACATTTTTTATCTTTTTTCATAACCATGTATCATATTGCCATTAAAAATATAAGAAGTTAAAAAAATCTTTCTGTCAAAGAATTTGTAGAAGTGAAGCACTAGTCAATGCTAAGAAGTAGGTATCATGCAACATATAGAGAACCCTCTCAAATAATTAACCAACTAGTTTAGAATATTGACAACTTGAACTGTTTCTCCTACCATTATATCAAAATCCTCTCAACCTACCTAGTTCTGTCAACAGCTGATGCACCAGCCTGGCCAGCTAGTTGACGTTTCCAAGCATATGCAACAACAGCACCATCCGGACAAACAAGGGGCATGTGCAAACCCCAAGAATTACTTCGAGATCGAAGAGATTCAGTTACAACTCCAGATTCTTCCAGCTGCCTTCCTAGAAATTAACAAATTTTAACATTTAATAATGCTAAGATATATAACAATTGAAGTTTCAATCTTTTAACAAGAAAAGCTTCTCATTGAACAAATCAGTGGAGATCCAATTTCCTTTCTTTCAAGAGTTACATTAGTTTGCAATTCAGGCATAAATTATAATGCAATCCAGTTTATACCAAATAATCCATGCACCATCACTGAATATCAAGACCAAAACCAAAAACCAAGCCTACTTATTCTTCTACTATGGAAGCTAAAGACCATTGTTTATAAATCCAAAGCAAGCAATTTTTTTTTTCTTTTTGAAGAGGAATGGATTTATGCGAGCAGGGGAGCTGCGGGAGGTAAGACCTACAGAGCCGCAGAGCTAGAGGGTATTGTCTGTCCCTCTGTGTCAAGCCCTTGGGAGGAGGAGTGCAGGGCTTTTACGGTGTTTTCGTTCTCAAGCCAAGATCTAGAGTCCAGGATGGCGCATTTGCAGTCATGCCTGTTGGAAGAGTGGTCGGTGACAATCCAAGCTCCTTTGCTCTCTGGCAGTGGGGGGGGGGAAAGTTTGGAAGGTTAGAGGGGAGTTGCAGGTGAGGCGGTTAGTGAAAGGCCTATTTCTCTTCCACTTTCCGTCTGCAATGGAAGCCAGGAAGGTGTTGAACGAAGGGCTTAGAAAATGGGATGAGGGTGGATTGCTTCTAGATGTGTGGCATCCAACTACTGGGTGCCTCAGCAGCATTGATTGTGAATGTCAGAGGGAGGGAGTTGAGGAGGGAGGTTGGATATGGATTTTTGGTCTTCCGACTCATCTCTACGGAAGAAGACCTTTAAGAAAATAGAAGAACAATGTGGGGGGCTGGTGGAATGTACAAATCAAGACTGTGAATCGTTAGAATGGGTTAAACTCCGGGTGAGACGACCGGAGCTGGCTCCTGATTCTGTATGGTTTGTAGATGGGCAGTTGGCTTTCAAAGTGGCGATTTGGAAATGAGAACTTCCTTCATACTTGCTGGCGTCAGAGTTTCATCAATGGCAGAAAGGTGGGGGAAGGACCTATTCCGACAACCTGGAGAGATCCCGAAGGAGGCAGGAATTGAAGGAAGATTTGAATTTCAAAAATTAAATTTCTGATACAAGGGTCCCAAGAAGAACCCTGACAGAAGGGGGGATCGAAGAAGAATGGATGTTGATAGGGTAAACCATGCAATTGAGAGGGCTGAGCCGAACCGGGTAGACAGGAGGAGGGGTCCAATGAACCAAGTTAGAAAAAAAGCAGCGGGTGGAGCGGGTGGTGGATTCAAACCATGAGAAACAACACTTTGGAAGCCCGAGTAGTGGCGGGCCCTTCGTCAGAGGAGTTAGGAATGGACCGGGGGTTTGGGATCGCTACCTTATGAGGAGGCCTAGGCCCAGGGCCAGGGATAGATCCGGAGATCGTTGTAGGCCTGGTTCCAAGGGATGGACCAATCGTGAGAGGCTTTTTATCATGGCAAGGCCATGCCCATTGAGCAAGGGGCCCAACTCACAACTTAATTCAAATAGGGCTCATAAGCCTCATAGTAAGAATTCGTGGTCCAAGGAAAAGGGGGAGTCTTCTTGCTGTGACGATCTGTAGAAACGGTAAATGAAGGAGGTGTAGGATTCTAGCGATGTGTCTGATGGTTGGAAGGAAGTGCATGGTGATCAAATTCTCCAAATTGAGCCAAGGGATGGACCAATCGTGAGAGGCTTTTTTATCATGGTAGGGCCAGGCCCATTGAGCAAGGGCCCAACTCGTGACTTAATTCAAATAGGGCTCATAAGCCTCATGGTAAGAATTTTGTGGTCCAGGGAAAAGGGGGAGTCTTCTTGCCGTGACAATCCGTAGAAGTGGCAAATGAAGGAGGTGCAGGATTCTAGCGATGTGTCTGATGGTTGGAAGAAAGTGCATGGCGATCGAATTCTCCAGATTGAGTGTTGAAGGCCGGAGAGACATGCGTATTGTGCTCCCAAGGTATCAGGTCATCTCAATGATGGGCAGAAGGTGGAAACAGCATCGTTATCAACGATTTGGAGAAGATGAAGCAATTTCGCAAGGTTTAGGAGCCAATTGGGAAAGGTAAGGCCAAGGTGACCTCTGTTGACTTGAGTGATGAGGAGGAGGGGGATTAAAATTTTGATCTTGATTTTGATGCTGGAAGGGCGAGGCATGAGACTCGGTCGACAAGGATTGGGTGCAGTCGATCATGTTCGATTGAGAGGGAGCCTATGTTGGGGCCAATTGGAAGTGTTCTCGAAGGTGAATGCTCTGAATATCCTTCCCTGCGGCTAGAGGTGGTGACAAGGAAATGGGGGAACTACACGTCTAATGCTTCCCTTGCTAATTCTTATGGTTGGGGTGAGAGATTGGTGAACCTGGGGGAGAATGATTCGATTACAGAGGCCAAGCCCATTCTGATGCTTCCCCCTGTATTGCAATCGGATTTGGTTTTAAAGAATGTGGCCAAGGTTAAACAGAGATTGGGCTATTTGTTCAAAGGCATGACATAGCGGGTTAAAGACTTTTTCTAGGAGATTGAGAAGAAAAGAAGTTGGAGCCCTAGAAGGCAAAAGGGTAAACACCGAAGATCCATGGGTAACAGGCGGAATCGGGAATTGAAAATTTTGCAATCTGATATTCAGTATGATAGGGAAGAAAGGAGTGGAGAGAGGAGGAAGGGAAGAAGAGGGAAACTTTAGTGTGTTTCTTATGATGAAGACGAACATCTGTACTTGGAATGTTAGGGGGCTCGGGAGGGAGGAAAAGCAGTGGGAGGTTAAAGACCTAGTGAAAAGGTGGAAGGTTAGTGTTTTCTCACTACAAAAGACGAAGGTTCAAGTTGTTGATAGGAGGATGGCTGCGAATCTGTGGGGTAGAATGTCATTTAAGTTTATTCATAAGCTGGCAATGAGGAGGTCTGGAGGAATTTTAGTTGCTTGGGACACAAAGGTTATGGAGGTTATTGACCATCGTATTAGAGCATTGTTTGATTAAATCTTAGGGCATAATAAGGAAGATGAAAAGATTTGGGCATTCTCGGGGGGTGTATGATTCGTGTAACCAGGCTGAGTTTGGTCTGCTTCAGGAGGAATTGGGCAGTGTTAGATCTGACTGGGATGTGCCATGGTGTGCTAGGGGTGATTTTAATTCCATTAGATATCCGGGGAGCAGTTAGGAGCCATTAGGATGACAAGATATATGTGGCAGTTCAGTGATTTTATTCAGGAGCTGGATTTGGTGGATCTCCCTTTGTAGGGGGCTAATTTCACTTGGACGAATAACCAAGATTCTCATGTTAGTAGACGGTTGGATCGTTTTTTACTCAGTTCTGATTGGTTAAAGCAAGGCTCGCTATTATCCCAAGGAGCGCTTCCCAATTCCAGCTCTGACCACGTTCATATTCTTCTTCGAGTGACCTCTCCCATTTCTGGACCTCGGCCATTCAAATTTGAGCTAATGTGGTTGGAAATTCCTAGTTTTAAGGACCAGCTAAAGAAGAGGTGGACTGAAATTGTTGTGAAAGGGTTGGCTAGTTTCATTTTTGCTCAAAAGTTGAAGTTGCTAAAGGATAGGATTGTGAAGTGGAAGGAGGAGGAATTTGGGGGGATGGAGGCTAGGAAACTGTTATATCTAAGATAGATGGAGAAGCTGGATCATAAAGGGATGCTAGGTGAGCTAGATGAGGAGGAGACGAGTTTGAAGTTAGAATCTACGCTAGAATATAATAGGCTTTTTAAAATGGAGGAAATATCTTGGAGGCAGAAATCCAAGGCAACATGGCTTAAGCAAGGTGATCTAAAAAAAAAAAATTCATAAAGTGGCTAACTGGAGGAGTTCCATTAACAAGATGAATAGGCTTCTGATTGAGGGGGAGTGGATTTATGATCAGGGGAAGATTTGCAATGTCATCAAACAGTAATATGTTGATTTGTATAAGGACCCGATTCCTTTCCATCTAGTGTTAGAAGGTGTTGATTTTGATGGTATTTCTGCGGAGCAGAGTGGTTGGTTAAAGAGGGTGTTTTCGAAGGAGGAAGTTAGGTTTGTTCTTAATAGTATGGAGGATGATAAAGCTCCGGATCCGAATGGTTTCCCTTCTATGTTCTTGAAGGTTTGTTGGGATGTGGTGGAGGAGGTTATGGCGGTTTTTTAGGCATTTCATGGTAGGGACCAATAGTGCAAATCCTTGATTGTAACTTTCATTATGCTTATCCCAAAGAAGAAAGGAGTCGTTCAAATTAAAGATTATTGGCCTATTAGCTAGGTGGGTTACATGTATAAATTATTGGAAAAGACTCTTGTTATTCGTCTCAAGACTATACTCCCCAACATTATTTTGGAATCTCATAATGCTTTCTTGTCTAGGAGATAGATTATAGATTGTTCCTTATTGGCTAATGAATTTATTGATTCAATGCAAGGTGGACTGGGCTAGCATTATATGCAAAGTGGATATGGAGAAAGCTTATGACAATGTCAACTGGGGCTATATAGACTGGGTGCTTTGGTTAAATGGGATTTGGGCCCAAGTGAAGGAATTTGATCAAAATTTGTATCTCCTCTCCTTCCTTTTCTGTTTTGGTGAATGGTTCTCCGAAGGGTTTCTTTAAGGGAAGTCGGGGCTTAAAGCAAGGGAATCCGTTTTTCCCTTACCTGTTTATAATGGTGGTTGACTTGTTGGGCAAAATGACTTCCACAGCGGTGTCTATAGGACTTCTTAAAGGGTTCTCTTTGTTAGGGGGCTTCTATCTCCTTCATTCAGTTTGCTAATGATTCTTTGTTCATGCTGAAAAAGGATGTGGAAGGGTTGAGAAATTTGAGGTGTATCATCTTGATCATGAAAGTTGCTACAGGTTTGAAAGTGAATTAGTGTAAATCTACAATTAGACCTGTTGGCAAAGTTCCTGCATTAATGAGGTGGCTTCTATCTTGGGGTGTGATGTTGCAAATCTCCTGATTACTTATTTAGGGTTGCCTCTTGGTGCGAAATCCTCTTCTAAGGAAATCTAGAGCCCTATTATTGAGAATATGGGGAAGAGGCTTTCTAGCTAGAAATGGCAGTATTTGTCTAAAGGGAGCAGCATTTGTCTAAAGGGGGTAAGTTGGTGTTATTGAGAAGCATCCTTTCAAGCCTACCAAGCTATTTTCTATCACTTTTTCAGGCCTCGTGTTCAGTCATTGACTAGCTTGAGCGCATTCAGCGGGACTTCCTGTGGGGATCTTCTTCTATGGTGAGATCTATTCACTGAGTTTGGTGAAAGCAGGTCTACAAGCTTTTGGATCAAGGGGGTTTGGGTGTTCGTTCTATTCAGGCAAATAATAGAGTTCTCCTTAATAAATGGTTGTGGAGATTTGGAGGTGAAATGAATGCTCTTTGACGGCATGTGGTGGCTACCAAATATGGAGAGGAGCGGTTCGGGTGGGCTTCTAGAATGCTGAGTGGGGCTGCTGGGTGTGGGGTCTGGAAGGACATTTGCAAAGTGATGAAATCTTTCTTCAAACTTGTTATCTTTAAAATCAATAATGGTAAAGGTGTGAGTTCGAGCAAGATCCTTGGTGTAAAAGGGAACCGTTGCACATTCTTTTCCCAACTTGTTATGATCTTGCGGTTGATAAGTGGGAGTCGGTGAAAGATCATATGGTTAGATCGAGATTGTTTTGTTCGTGGAACATTCAACCTCGAAGAAACCCTAATGATTGGGAAATAGAGGAGATGGTGAGACTTTTGGAGACTTTGAAGAGAAATGTGATTAGGGATGTAGAGCTGCAAGATGAGATAATTTGGAGTCTGGATGAAGAGAAAAGGTTCACTATTAAATATATGTATGTTGCCTTGTGCTCCTTTACAGGTTGTCCTCTCCAAGCAAGTGTGTGTGGAACTGATTAATTCAGTTGAAAGTTTCTTTTTTCACGTGGGAATTGTGGTGGGATAGGACTCCAACAGTGGATAATCTAATTGTGATAAGGATAATTATTCTGAATCGATGTTGTTTTGGTTTGGCTACAAATGAATCCTCAGGACACCTCTTTATTCACTGCCCATGGGTTGGGCCTCTTTGGAACTATTTCATTACTCAATTTGGAGTAGCTTGGGTTTAGCCGAGTTTGGTTATAAGTCTTATCTAGTGTTGGTAGGTTCAACCCAATAGGTGCAGAAGTGAGGTAGGAAGGTCTATGTGGAAGGTGATCCCCTGAGCATTATGCTGGGTTGTTTGGGAGGAGAGAAATAGGAGAACGTTTGAAGATAAATCCAGGCCGCCTCGTATGATTATTGATGTCATTCTATCTAAGATCTATGATTGGGTGTTCATTGGCCAGAATAAGGACCGGCCTACTTTCCAATCTTGGATTTTTGATTGGGACTCTTTTATCTATCATGTAGCCCATTGGGCATTTTTTTCTACTTTTCCCTTTTTGTTCATTTTTCCTATTGTTGGTGTGTTTAGTTGTTTGAGCATCTCTCATGTTTGTTTTGGCACTTCAGGCCACTTTTATGAAGAAAAAAAAACCATTGTTATTTTCCAAAAAAGAAATAAATCTATAAATAAATAAATGAAGATCACAAGTGCATATTTGCAATACTAAGGCGGCACTTTTTAATTTTCTATACTTACCGAAAAAAGGGGGGGGAACTTTTTGCATAAATCAATTCCTAATATCCCTATCCAACAGTCAAGATATGTTATCCACAGGATCACCAAAAAATTTCAAAGAGAAAGAATACATAACAATGCGACTTCTGCTGTGGTAGCTGAGTCAAAATCATAGTTCTAAAACTCGCCCGATCCGGGTGATCCGATCGCCCGGATCGGATCGGGATCGGCCAAGTCCGATCCCAATTTTGAAGTATAATCAGGTCTAGCAAAGGATCAGCCGATTCATGCACCGGATTGCCGGATCGGCCGATCCAAAGTTCTAGCGTATGGATCGGACGATCTTGAGCCAGATCGGCCGATCCAGAATTAAATCATCCTGGATCAGACGATCCAGCTCAAGATCATCCGTAAATATCAAAATAGCGACCGTAAATATCAAAATAGCGACCATAACATAGTCTCTCTCGTTTTTTATCATTTCCTTCTCT